>JAVYIG010008559.1:0-88031 GCA_035222895.1 Strongylocentrotus droebachiensis
AGTATGAAGTCAGTATGCAAAAAAGATAACACACACACACGTGTTTTGGCATGTTAATGATGTAGTTATGAAAAGAGGACAGATGTTTCATCTTCAGAATTGTTTTCCCTTTAACTGATTAAAAAATGATATACCGTACAATGAAATAATAGTTTGTGAAAACATTAAAAAAACACTTGCATGGTCTAATGTTTCTTTGTCATTTCTGTCAATTTCCACAGCCGGATTATTTCACAGTGAAGGGCACCATACTCTTTGTCAGAAAGGAGAATTGCATGTACATGGTAAGTTATATTACAAGTTGGCCTTACAGAATATGTAGACATCACAGATTATAATAAGATGTAACATTCAAATTGTGCTTTCAGGCCAATGGTTTCAAGGGGGGGGGGGGGGATGTGGTTCTGGAAAGTTATTGAGAATTACATAAGCAGAAAATTGTCAGTTGAGTTAGTGGTTACATAATGTGTAGGTATAATTTGACTTTTGATTAAGTTTGAAGTTTGAAGAGATGCGAGGTGTGGATGTCTCTCAATATTTGAGAACTTGTGCTTACGAACAATAGACATTTGCTTGCTTAATTATTATTTATTTATTATCAACTTTACATAGAATAACATAATGTTTATAACATATTTTCAGAATTTTCAGAATTCCTACAAACTTGTAGGGTATTATGTGAATGAAGGCTCACCAACAGAAATTGTGAGAACTCTAATCAAGATTTAATTAGCAATAGTTCTTTTGCCAATCAAATCTAGTCATAATAATAATAATAAATGGCATTTCTATAGCGCCGTCTGTCTAAAAATTCCATTCCCAGGCGCATTAATTATTACTCCGGCTGTGGCCTAGCTGCCATGACAGCGCTCCAGCATTTCAAGGAATCAATTCCTGCCAGCTACCCATTTACCTCACCTGGGTGGAGTGGCAAATTTAGATTAATGCCTTGCCAAAGGACATTAGTGCTGTGTCAAGAATCGAACCGCGACCTTTGAATTTCAAGTCAAGTGCTTAAACCACTCGACTACGACACTTCTGCTTTGTTTGAGTAATCATTACTGTCTGTTTTTTTTACCTTAGGCCTGTCCGTCGGCTGAGTGTAACAAAAAGGTCTCAGAGAATGGTGATGGGTCGTACAGATGTGAAAAGTGTTCCAAAGACTATGAGAATTTCAAGTACAGGCTCCTGCTCTCTGTAAGTACATTGGATCTCATGTCCTAAAAATGTTGCCCTGATTTTTTTAAATAGTGTCCATGATTTGCATGTGTAGACAGAAGTCGCTCCTAAAATATGCTAATTTTGAACATGATCCTTTTTTAAATGATATGAAATAAATGAATTGAATTAAATTGCGCCTTTACTGTTTCATTGAATAGGCTGAAGTTCTTGTTTCAAAATTTTATCTTACATTTTAATGTTTGGTAAGCCCCCCCCCCCCCCCCCCAATAAATTCATCAGATTTTTTATGATTTTGTGAATATTGAGCAAGATATTTGTTACTTGAAAGTGTTATGAATTGACTGGAGAAAAATAGTCTAGGTCCCTGGCCACTATCTAATTGAGCTTTTATTTACCGCTGTTTACCGGTAGTAGTTTCCTTCATATCTCTTTTAAATACAATTTATAGTTTCTATATCAAAGATATTAACATTAACTGTGTAATATTCTTTGTCTTACCATTACTTTACATGGGCGCATTCCGGTTTGGAAAGTACCTGAATAAGTCAAGATAACCTATTCAATACAGAAACAAATACACAATGCCCTTTTGATCGACAGTTTCAGTTATTTATCTTAATATTTCATTTGATTCTTATGATTGACACCACAAATGACCTTGTGGAAGACTGCCACTATTGGATAAATATCAGAAATAAAAACTAAAAAACTTTAAAACTGAAGTATTCATACCCTTACCAAGTTATGTATTTTTGTTTTTAAGTATGTGAAAAATGTATTTGTCCCAATTTATCTTTATTAAGAATGTGACTTCTAAAAGTTTTCAACCAATCCACCATTCTTTCTTGAGTGACGGGAAATAAACACAGACAAACAAAAAACAAATTCACAAGGAGTATGAATAGTTCAGTTGTTTACTGTAAATAAAAAAATTGAGCACATAAATTTGTGTGATTCTTTGCTTTATATGCATCGTAACTTTTGACTGGTTGTTTTCTTGTACAGGCTAATGTTGCTGACTCTACGGACAACCAATGGGCTACCTGCTTCCAGGAGACAGCAGAACAGCTACTTTTAAAATCAGCACAGGAACTGGGTAGTCTCAAAGATCAGGTGAGAAACAGGGGTGATAGGAACTGAGAAATGCAGCCCTAGGATACAAGTCATGTTCAGGTGTACCGATCACCAGAATAGATGGGTTAACAGAAAAGCGACTTGTGTTAGACTTCTCTACAAACATTTACGCACTCGCATGGCATAGAGCCTGAAGAGAACCAAAGGTCTGCTCTTGAGAGTACACATATCCTTTTGAAGGTGATAAAATATCATAAAATATCAGAGGCCAGTAGCAAAGGCAAGACCTCCAAACGAAAAAAAGAAAACATTGGAACAAAAAACCAAAAAAAGGTCCAGATAGTGGCAAGGCGGTAAATACCCTCTGTGGTGGTTATTGCTTCAATCCTGTTGATGTGATGTATCTCAAGAATCGCTGTTCATGATTCACTTAGTGATGAAGAACTTAACATTAACTGATCAACAGGAATAAAGCAACTCCACAGTCCTGGCCTTGCGAGTGCTGTCAATCAATTTTTCAAAATCAAAATGGCTGCCTGATGCTTGCTTGCATGATGATGTAGATATACAGTAGGCTTGCAGTTGCACCATGTGAGAGAGTGGGAGGAATGGTAATCGGTAAACGGTTGTAACCCGGTGACTTAAGCTAGCTCACGCACGCCAGCTATTCCCCACTCCGCTTTAAAAAATCGCTGGAATGCACCCTTGATGACCTACCGGTACTTAAATCGTAGACGTGAGAAACTTAATCTCTTAGAAATTGTACTCATTATGTTGCAGCAATGTCATCAAGGTTAATTCAATGGCTTAGAAGGATGTATGACCAATGTTCTGTTTATATTAGAATGGTGTAATCTTCACACCCAAGTCTTTACATTGACTAATGTTGGATCCCCCTAACTGTGTTTTTACGATATCTATTGTCAGACCTCTATTCATCTTCCACAAGAGCAATGGATTAGGAACCTGAGTACCGGTAACAATAAGGACATCAGTGGTCCATAGAGCATGCTGTGATAAAAAATGTTCAATTAATCCCTTCTAACAATCTTGCTTAACCCTATTTAGCCCGGGGGGGGGCTTGAGAAGCCCCCCCCCTCGACATTTTTCGCGATAATTTTTTAACGCAAGAAAATCTTGCACTGAAATTTTGTGACTTTTTTCTCTTGAATCTATGGCAACTTTTGAAAGAAATTTTTCGAAAATCGGACCTACCATTACAAAGTCACGTGTCCTTTTGTCTTCGCATGTCAGCCCGAAAATCGCTCATTTTTGTGATTTGTGTACAAAACATATGGAAATCTCATTTTTCAAATAAAGAGGTTAAACATTGGTTATTTGGTCTTGTTTAGATTTTAGGTGTTTATTTTGGGGTCAAAATAGTTGAATTATAGTTGGAAATGAAATAAAACAACAAAAACAATAAAATACATAAGTTAAAAAAACAAAGAAATACATAAGAAATTATCAAAACAATAGATAACATAAGGAATAACCCTGGTTTTTCAAATTTTTGTGTTGTATTATTATTCCAAATGGTCTAACAAATATATGTAGTGAGAAAGAATGCTTAAATATGAATTTAATGACCTTATTTGCATAAATTACCATAAATATGCAAATGAGTGAATTTTTCAAAAAAAAATGAAATTACCATAGTATTCTATACACTTCACTTGACATGTATGCAAATTTTCGCGGCGATAGGGCGTTTCACGGCCGAGATCATAGGGGGGGGCCTTAGAAGCCCCCCCCCCCCCCCCCCCCCCGGGCTATGCAGTTTCAAAATAGCCCGGGCTAAATAGGGTTAATCCTTAATTGAGAAGAAGTGTTGGTAGGAAGTTGGTAGGATCTTGTACATGCTATTTGATGTGTGTGCTACTGACGTTACATGATCCTGGGATATATGCTATGCATCAATTTGCAAATGTCAGATCACCTTAAGCACTATTCCATTGGCCTGATATGAATTCATTCCAGCAAGTTTCAGTTTGGAAGTCTCAATTGATCTTGAGTGGGTGAATTAAATTAGCTTGTCAATTGTCCACCATCGTTTTGCAGCACAGCAGAATTCATCTACTTAGTGTCTACGCTTTAGAAATGTACATTATCAATATCATTATTATTACAGTAACAACTGTCGTTTTTCTCTTATGATGTTTTTTTTTTACAGGGCGAGACAACAGAAAAGGAATTTAATCAGGTCTTCCAAGATGCTTGCTTCATTGATTACATGTTCAGGATGAGGATCAAGATGGAAACTTATAATGTAAGAAAAATTATCTACTGTCATGTCAAATTTTGTTGTTAAAGCCCCTTTAAAGTGTTGAGAGCCCCACATATGTTCACTTAACTTGTATCATAATGTGAAAGAGGATGTCATTTGAGACACATTTCTGCAAGGATTTTCAAAACAAATTTGTTTGTCGTCAAATATTGATGAAAAATACCATATTTAGGTTTTCTCCGTACAACAGAAAAAAACAATTCTTTTATTAATATTTGTCTTCAAACACATTTTTTTTCTATTTTCTTTTTTTTTGTTTTTTTGTTTTTTTGTTTGGGAATCTTTGCAGAAGTGTGTCTTAAATGACATCCTCTTTCACATTATGATACAATTTAAGTAAAATTTTTGTGAAATTTTGAACTCCCAACACTTTAGAGGGGCTTTAATGATGTGATTTATTTGGATATTTTGATAATATAGAATATATGTATGTGAAATAGCTTTTCATGTAGCCCAACACCTATTATTTATTACAAGTAAATGTTACCATTGATACTAGAAAAAGAAGGAAAAAAAATCTGCATATTTTTTGCAATTTAGGAAATTTTATTTTTATATTGAACTCAAATAGATACATCAGATTGTGTTATATTCAGATTCTTATTTTGGTTGTACTCCTTGGTCAACTTTAGGCTGATTAGAAAACTGAAAAACCTACAAATTAGATAGATTACTTCCAAAATATTTTAGTATGCCGTGGGCTTGCACATTTATCAGTTAGATGGGTTATAAACATGATAGAAATCTAGATGTTTGTGGTCAGAGTATTGTGCCAAACATTATGTGTCTCATGAGCAGATGTGTGCTGAATTGAACAACTTGAATATGTACTTAGTCTCTGATATTACACTGGAACCTGTGTATAAAGCCCACTCAAGGGAGAACAGTAAAGTTGTCTGTATAGATGGGTGGTGTTTATGCACAGGTTCCTGTCATAGAAGTTTAAATTCAAGGGAAACAATCACAGTGAAACCTGTATTTAAAGACCGCTCAGCTCAATGGAGACAAGTAAAGTGGTCTTTATAGACAGATGGTCTTTGACTTTATGTACAGGTTTTAATGAAAAACCATTTTCTATGGAAATGAAAAATGTGGTCTTTCTATACAGGTGGTCGCAAAAGCAGGTTTGACTGTATATGGTCATTATAGACAGGTGGTCTGTCTATACAGTTGTTCGCTATTAACACATTTCACTGTATTTTACTGTGTTATAGGAAGAAGCTCGTTTGAAGTGCACCTGCGTCAGTGCTCAACCCATTAACGTGCGGGATTACACCAACAAACTGATCAAAGATATCAGACTCATGGCCTCTGCTTAGCGGACCAACAGAGGGCGACTTATTATTCCACCAACCACTACAGTACAGCTATCAAGACAGTGTAGAGATACGTCCACACAATAGAAACTGCTGGAAGAAAACCTACATTTTAAAACCCCAAAATGTTTTTGACTTCGTTGAAAACTAACCAATTACCCTGTCAGCATTCTTTTACTTTTTGATGTCCTTGTAATGTTGTGTACCAAATGTTTGTTGCCAGATCTTTCGTATTGGATAGTTTTCTGATTTGAAACGTTTTTTGAATTGAAATGGTTAGAGTAATGATCAAAGTAATGACAGGTCTAATAACGGTGTATTGATATGGAGCAATATATGTACTGGTGCAACATTCAGAATCTCATTGTAAAAGGAAGAGAATATAATGGGTGTGAGGTCCTTTATGAACTTTTGCATTATTAATTGTTCACTTCTCCAATATAATCCAGACAAAATAATCAACTAGTCCTACCAGTTTAACAGAACCTCAAGTTTAATAAATGCTCTTGCTCCCAATTGCACCAAAAGTTTTAAACTTGAACACCTTACAATCACCCAAATTAATGCAATACCGTAAGGCCGGTTCAAAATGATGCGGTAAACTGGCGAAAAAAAGCTGCTGAATTTTGTTTACGTTTAAGTTAAATGGCAACTTTGTGCAACAAAGATCTTGCGCATATTCCGTGAGCACTGTGTTATCCGACACAGAAATCTGATGTAAATTACACTTTACATCATCATAACAAATTTCAGCAATTTTGCCATGTCATATCTAAACAAGGCTGTAGTGTTGCCTAGGAGAGAAGATGTAATGTGCCTTTCTCTGAAAGTGAGTGAGTTTATTGAGAGCAAGTGTTAAGAGCAATTCCACAGTAGCACTTAATTAATTTGACGTCATTCAGTTACCAGAGATAAAAAGTCACTGAATAATTATGCTTTGAACCACTTCAGAACAACAAGAATTAAAAGGACTTAAGTGCTCCCCAATATGTTGGTATATTCTGACAATGAATCATGATGAGGTAAATTGTTACCGGTACCTCAAAACTCTAATGACAATTCATGTACAGGCATATATCTTTGTTGTATTGGGTCTTGAACCCCAATAAACTAGTTCTTATCTAAAGATTCCTATTTTAACGTTCTGGCAATCGTAAAATCATTCCTCAAGGTAATAGTTTACTGGCATTGTGATTGGAGTAATAGCAAATTATAATGGACTGTAAATGTAGTGTACAGTAACAGTTTATACTAAGTCTTTTTATAGGTGCTGTCTGAAGGAAAATATATTGGACTGTTTGATTAGATGTTACATGTATATCTAGAATGTATTAGGAAAGCTCAGTGCCTTTTTGGTCATCTTATTTTGCTGCCATCAAAGAGAAAATAAAAATATCAGAAAATGCATATTGTAAGTACAATAATTCATGCACACATGTAAACCACAAATGTCTTCTTTTCTGCTGTATTTAAATAGGGATGTATTGAGAGAAAAATGAAAGTATTGGCAACATATATTTTATACAAAGCTTGAAACAATCTGGCAAATTTAATCTGAAGTTCTGGTTGTATCTTTCAGTCTTGTCTTTTTATGAGCTAATACATGTATTTTGTTTCTCTCTTTTTCTTTAAGATGTAATTAAGATGTAAATCCTGTATATATATCTCCCTTCAAATCAAATTTTTCTTTTCTGTTTGTATAGAGATGATTAAGTTCTCTACATCATGCTCCATTTCTTTGGACAGTGACAATGTACAGTCAAATATGAGGTTAAATATTCCTAGGATTAATACATGATCCATTTAATCCTCATGAATAATATTTGGTGTGTAATAAAACTGATGACATAGCTTAAAACTCCTAGCCTTATGTGAACAGAACTTGTAACCAAATTTGAATAATGCATCAATATCACATGACAAAGCCCTCACTCACAAGGCAAATCCAGGGCGACAACCAACCCACTCGACTTGCAGCGAACTGCTGCTGATCTCCAATTCTTACGGAGGAAAAACAAGAAGAAGTTTGTTCATTTGGTCATTGGTTCATTTCATCAAAATGTTTTGTATTTACTTATTTATAACATAGAATTCAATTCAAACCTTTCTGTAAGAAAGAATAAGAAAATGCTTCTGTTACACACTTGACCAAGCATCCCAGTACATTTAGTATGCTATCCTTCTAATTTAATAATAATTGCTTACCAAATGAAACGGGCATGTCATCAAGACCATGTATAATATCACATGTGGTGATAAACTATGGCTCATGATAAAGTCTGTTTCTGTATTAATTCTCTATGTTAATAAAATGTTTTGAAAGAAAAGAAGATTGTGACATTTGCAATGTGTATTCATTTGTGTGCATGTGTTCGTTTGTCATTTGTATATGAATTATCTGTATAACAACCAGAACTCTCTTTTCTATTCAAGTATCTATTGTTCTGTCTTTCCTTCCTCACCAAGTTTTTTACTTATTTGTTCTCATATCTACACGTTTTGCTTTCTATTTCCTACTCATCCTTTATACCAGGTGTTTAAATAACTTTCAAATGTTTTGTTAAAGAAAAGAAAGAGCACATTTACTTTCTAAAAATAATTCCTAAATGTTGAAAAACACATACAATTCTTTATGAGGTTTTATATGATTTGCTTAAATTATATTCTTGAAAAAGTTTTAAAGGGTTTGCTATTTTTGTACAAATCCAGTTAATATCAATAATCAGTTGATAATTCTGCACAATTAGCAATTACACAAATGCTCAATTAAAGAACACCGTTTGGGATTTCAAATTAATTTTGGTAGTGCAAAACGCCTCCGAAAATATGTCGAGATCATTATCTGTAAACTGAGTAGGTAATCAATCTAAGATTTAAATACTGCAAACACGCCCTCTTGTGGCAGATTTGTCCTCTTCAGTTTAGAGAAGTTATAGGTCTTGCCCATAAATTTGGTAAGATATAACAAAGAAAAGAGAAATGGAAATAAATAGGGAGGGATACAGGAGATAAGACAGAAAGAGAGAGAGAGACGTAGAAAATGCTCAGTATATGAAATACATGTAAAGATCATGAGCATTTTGTCTGCTAAAAATAGATGTAAAAAAAAAAACATCCAGTAAAATTCAGCGGGAGACTAGCATCTTAATTAACACAAGTATACATACATATGTATTGTGTGTGTGTTTGAAATTACACGTACCATTTACCTATATCAGGCCCAAAAAAAAAAAACATGTTTAGCGTCCTGCTTTTTTTTGAAAAATAGGAAGGAGGAGGCCCTTTTTTTTTTCTTCTTTCAAAATGGCCGCGTAAAATGACCGCTCGGTACAATTTCCCTGACAGTCTGGCTATTTTTCAAGATGGCAGCCGATTTTTCTTTAAATCAGAAATCGATCCATTTTAGCAGTGTTTTTTATTTTTAAAATTGTTTAAATAAATAAATAAATTAAATTTAAAAAATAGAAAAAATAAATAAATTAAAAATTAAAAAAAGGAGGCGGCCCCCAAAAAGGAAGCGGGCTGGGACGCTAAACATGTATATTCTTTTTAATGGCCTCACTCAGTTGCGATATATTATAGGCATGATATTTTCCGTTATACATTCAGTCTGTTGCATCGCACTTACAATAATATTGAATGGAGCATGGTTGAAACATAATTCGTTTGCAAAATGCGTGATATTTGGGGACTTAAAATGTAGGCCTAATGGGAAGGAGGGCAGTAAATTGACAGCAATAAAATGACGCCCATGCGTAGGCCCTAATATGGAAACTCCTCTTCTTAAAAATTATTCCATGACGATTATTTCGGATACAGATATATTTCGACGATCAAAATATTATCAATGCCATACTAGATCTATTAGATAATAATAATAATAATAATAATAATAATAATAATAATAATCTTTCAAAGTCCATTCCAAATTTGATTAAGTTAAAGATGTGTCTTTGATGAGTCGTTTATGATAAATGCTTCGGAGTAAATATACCATAATATCTGTCCATATATTTCTACTGTTTAAAAAAACAGAAAAGCATGTCCGAATGTCCGGGATGCCTGTAATTAAGAATTTGATGTTTATCTTTTTTACTACCCTCCTGGGGAATAATTGCTTGTTACGGTTATTTTCGTACCGGTAGTTTTCCAAAGATCGACGGTGGTAATAAATCAAGAAATTTGAATTAAAAATTAAAATCGGAAAAAAATGATGGGGGTAGAAGTCGAGAAGGTGGAGGAAAGAGATAAGGGGACAGATAAAAGCGAAAAAGATACTCAAAAAGACGGAAAAGAGAAATAGAAGCAGAAGAAAGAGAAGAAGAAGAGGAGGGTGAGGAGATAGAAGAAGAGGAGGACATGGAGGAGGAAGAATATGGGGAGAATGAAGAACAACGAAGAAAGAAGAAGAAGACGAATGAGATAGTGATTGAAAAAGTGAAGAAGGAGGTTGAGAAATTAAAGACCTTCAATAGAAAACAATCAAAACAACAGAAAGGGGTAAGAAGGTGAAGAAGGTCAATTCAATGAGTCTTATGATTAATAAAGCAAAATACTACGAACAGAAAGTAAATCGCATGTATACTTATATTGAGTTCGCGGAGAAGTAAATGTTAAAGTATTTCGCCTCTCCTCTTTCAGAAAACACTAAACCCCCTTGACTTCAGTGTATTTATTTTAGTCCGCTATTATCTATCTGTCAATCTATCTAACAGTCAATCTATCTTTCCATATCTATCTATATTTATTATTTAATAATATCTCTCTCTTTATATATCTCTATCTAAAAATATCCATCTATCTATCTGTCTATCTATGTTTGTAATTATATATCGGTCTCTCTCTATATCTCTATCTATACAAAATATCTACATGTATATATCTCTCTCTCTATATATATCTATCTCTCAATCTATTTATCTATCTATCAATATATCTGTCTATCTATTTGTATAATTATATAAATCGATATATCTCTATATATCTCTACATCTATCTCTCTCATATATTTATCTATATCTATGATCTGTTTATCTATCTATCTGTTTATCTGTATTTCTATCTATCTGTCCACCTACTCATATACTTATCTTTCCCTTCATTCTCACATCCATCTAAAATTCCCTCCTGTTTGAAGATGTTTTAAGGACAGATTTCACAAAAAAAGTATTTAATCTTCCTCCCATATGTTCCCATCTGTGTGATCTCTCTAAAGTAAGCATCTGAGCAACATACAATCGAGCCCTTTATTCAAAAGGCTGAAGTTCAGCAAGATGAAAATGTGGAAAAATCATCAAGATCTGTAACATTGACCTGTCTATTGGATCATGTAGAATAAACAGGTAGTATATGGGTAGGGGCGGTGCCGGAGAGGGGGCAGTGTAAGGGGAGGGTTTCGAGAGCCCCATATGATAATGCCAGCAAGATCGAGCACTTATTATGTCAGCAGCAGTGCTTATATAATGTCTCGCCGTTTTTCTTCTTCAACGGCAATTGATTGTAAGCTGCGGTTTCTTGATCGAAATAATATAATTCTTTTGTTCTTTTGATCTGCCCGATAATCGAAGAACTGAATGACTGGAAGTTGAGCTGAACTGGAAGAGTCAAAGGGGGTGAATATTAAATAAAGAATCGAGGTTGATCCCATTTTAATCATTCACAAACATATAAAAGAGAATGATTGTGAATCAATATACTATTAAATGGTAAAATATGGGATCATGGTGACATGATTACAGGGATTGTATCATTTTATCGTCCCATCTAGATTCTCTCGATTATAATTATTAATTAACTAAATCACTAAGTTTTAAAAACCCTTTAATAAAATGGAGCGGTCCATTTCGTTGGAGGCGGGACGCGTTATTTTTTTATGCGGCACAGATTGGGGCTTTTTTTTAAAAGGGGTCTTGATTTACAGACTAATACTGGTCGTGTGCGTACTAGATCTAGACAATATAAGTAGTAGAGGTCTGTTTTTAATATTGTTACATGTAATCCACATCCACTACCGCATGGAAAATCATTACATCAACAATTAAAATCAAATTGGAAATCTGAAGAGGAGGCAGCACGTCAATAAGGAGAACATCACAATAATTAGTCAATAAAACTTAACTAACTTAAACGAAGAGGAATGTTATCTAAACACATAGTTCGCGATGGATATACAAACTTCTTCGCAGCGCTAATGCTAGTCCAGATTCAGTCCGTTCGTTCTTTTTATCCCCCACACACAGCGCGGTCTCTCCACTGATCGCGCAAACAATTTCCGTCCACACGACTTAGAGGAATGGCTAGGCCTACTTTCAACGTTGAGGGTGTGTTATTTTATCAGCTGATTGGGTGCGCTAAACGAAAACGGTACAGAGGCTGGACTACGCTAATGCGCTAGCGAACATGACTAGTCTCACGTACGTGCAGACACTATTCAGAAGGGAAAGAACGTACTTCCCATAGGTTTAACACGCGCCATGCCCCAATCTGTGCCGCATAAAAAAATAACGCAGGCGGCACTCAAAGTGTCACGTGATACAGTGAAACATCAAAGCGAGCCGCCTCTACGACTCTTATCAACACGAGTGAACCAGCTAGCGCTGTGAAAATTCCTCGCTGAATTTATTTTTTGTACACAAATGCAATGCACATCAACCCAGCGTTCTACGCCAGCCCTTACGGATTAGCGTTTCGGATCAACTAGCGGGTGCACGGAGTTTCGAACAAACTGGTTATGTGATGAATATTTGGAAGACGATTAATGACTGAATTTGTGCTATTTTATCTCCGATTCTACACGGGATTTCGGCTGGAGATTTTCCAGACATGTGAGCACCATGGTGACGTGTAGAATATGGCTGTTATGTGCGTTTTTCTTGGGGATTTCGGCCAAAGATTCGGCCCTTACGAGTGACGCGAATAAGGCCCGTATTGATGTATTGCTGTTTGAAACTGCGGTGAATGCTGAATACACCACCAAGACTTACCATTTGACGGGGAACTTCTCGCCGGCTGGCGCGAAGATCGGTGCTGAAGGCGAAGTGCTGCAGGTAATTATCCCAATGTAAAATGTTCGTGTCTTAATCTGTTTGGCTTTCTGTTTAAAGAAAAAAGACCAAATCGTAGTTGCAAACACATTTCTAAGTACTAGACTATAGCCTGCCAGTGTCACCAATTTAAGAATAAGAGAACTTAAACTAAAGAAAGTCAAGAATTACAACACTACCAATAAAATAAGCCTAGAGGTCTACCAATGATTGACTACAGTACAGCCTCAGCTCAGCTCAGTACAGGTTGAACTTCAAATTATACTTATAGTTATAGACTCTACTGCAGTTGACATGAACGACATAATTCTAAGTAAGTCTAACTCACATGACATGTTCTTATTAGTCAAAGATTTGGAACCCAATTAGGTCCTAAGCTTTCCTGCACATGTGGAAAATATTATTCATCACTGCAACTTGCAAGTCTGAATTGTTTGGCTGATATTCTCAATTAAGTGTATGAAGATTGGTTATAGGGTGTACTCATATTACTGTACGGATAAACTTTATGACCTTAATCACAGAGACATCTTCTTTCAACTTATTGTTAATGCTTTTTATGATAGAAATTGTTCCTAGAAAAATTGAGATAGAGGTCTATCGTCAACTCAAGAGGAGAGCAGTGTTTATTAAATTAAAACATACCCCTGACCAAGACAGACAAAATCAGTCTCTCAAACTCGAGGGGTCTTTGAAGATATTCGTCTTTTGACGCTCCCCTCCAAGTCAGATCTGCTACACACTTTTCTCTTTATCTTGACGGTTCTTGTGTGGAATTATACTTTATTCCCACGCTTTTCGATGTTGGTAATCCTTCAGAACAGGGATTATGCAATAGCTCTTATCCCAATCACAGCATGACATTGACAAAATGAATTGCTTTTCGTCTTGGATGTCCTAGGATTTGGTTTAAGGGACTAAGGACCATGATGCAGCCCCCATGGAATGTTTCAAGTTCTGATATCTTGGCAACGAACACCTCCAGTTCAGTTAATGAGATCTCTACTCTAGCAAAGTGCCCAAATATTATCTGTACAATTTCTGTAATTTTCACTCCAAAAGTGTCAACATTAAAAAAAAAAAAAAAAAATAGAAACTGAAGAGTTCATATTTACATGTAGTAGTAGTAGTAGTAGACTTTATTGGATAACTTGTTTAGGACAGGGCTAATCTGCGACAAGGTCCATGTACATGTAGGCAACAGATGTCAGTCCCCCCCCCCCCACCCCCACCCCCAACCCCCAACCCCAACCCAATCCCAATCTCTCATGAAGATGTGCCGATACATGCCTGTGGACACAGTACTACTCTAAATTCATTTTCAGCTGTTACAAGATTGATCGATGATGGAATCCACCTTTAACATGTGTATTCTTTATACATGTACATGTTTGTACAGTGTACACCTCAGTTGTGATATGAGTATCGGGGTAAACATGATACTACACATGATGTTTGATGATTGGTATTTTGATTGCAAGTCATGATTAGCATTGTTGCGATGTGGCTTAAATATAATTTGTATCTGGTGAGAATCACAGAGAGGAGTTAGGAGAATAAGACTATACATGTACTTATTTATTTAAAACAAATTGAAATGAATAAATAAGGGCTAGTTTACAAGAACCATCATGAAATGAAGTCTTTAGAGGGAAATCAAACCTTGATAGCAAACTACTTTAGAGGAAATCAGAAAAAAGTAGACTGGTAATAGTTTAAATAAAATTGGACAAAAATGGAGAAAGTTGTAATCACTGTACATGTACATGTAGTTATGGGTTCTTCACATTGGCTAATGTTGGTGGTGGACAACTTTCTCACTTGTTCCAACACACAAAAGGACTAAAATTACAAGAGAGCTTGCTCATTTACATACTAATTTAAAGATTTATTGTGATGCATTTTACCTGAAGTTAATTTGGAAATTATTAAAAAAAGAAAATAGCACTTTCAGGGCATTAAACAGTCAACTTTGGAGAAATAAAGGAAAATGTGAGAAAAAGTAGGAGAAAGAGTTAATGACAGGGCCACCAGAGAAAAAAGAAATCAGCTCTTGATTTGATATCTTATACCAGTAGTTTTTTAGTCTGAAAGTTAATATGTACATTTTAAAACTTATGTTTACAAAATGTACATTGCAGTGATTAAATATTTAATTATGTATCATTGAATCATATTGATTTATTTTGTTAGAGAACATTTGTGCCTGTACATGATGATGTATGTAAAACTCTACTTTTTGTAAGTTATTTAGGGTGATTTTACTGTTTATTCAGGATGCATGTAGAGAACACATTGCTGATTGGCTTGATTGGTCTTCAGGAGTGATGTCCAAATTATGGTCAATTAAATGCCAGGCATATGATAGTGTAATCAAAATGCCATGCAAATTCTCTTGACACACTCCTACATGACTGCACAGTTGAAGGCAGAGTCAAATAATATTTAACCATAAATTACCCAAAGCTTTCTAAAGAAAGACATTAAAGTTCAGTCAATTATGGATCTATTGAGGTGCACAAAGTCTCCAATTGTGACCCGAACTGCTTGTTCACCAAAAAAAGTACTTGTGCCGATCTTACCACCAATAAAACACAATACAGTCGATTCATTTGTCAGAATGATTTCTTCCCCATTGAGGCGGCATAACATGTTTCATCTATAATTTACTCGCTGATGATCAATTGTAGATAGCATAGATTGATAGCTATCTGTAGCTCACACCCCAAACAAATTGGTCTTCCAGCATGTGCTTGAAAGCCTTTCCTTTTAATCAAACCCTCGGCACGACCTGACATAATTTGACAAATCATTCATTATTGGCTGAATAGGGGGAAAAATACGCAACATTGCCTGGCTTTTATTAGATTTATCAGAGGGGGATGGCAATTTATTTTCGTTCTGTTCCGGTACGAAACGGGAGCACCACGTCGTTTTTTTTCTTCTTCTTCTTCTTCTCTGCCTTTACCCTTTTGATAGTGGCAGGCCCTTTGACTGTACTTGTCGGCATGCTTTTGTGAAGTGGAGCCTGGCAGACTATCGGCTTTGCTGTGAGCAATCATGCTCATCAGTTCTCCACTAAATGGAGTAGCATTATACAGTGGCAGTGAGGCAACCTCGATCGCTTGCTTTCTCCATTATAATTACGGCCCATTATGTTGGGCCAGAAAAGGTAGCAGTCATGCATGTCACTGTGTCGGCATTCGCTTTGGAAGTCGGATAGCTCCAACAGACGTGGGCCCAATGAGGGATAATATCATCAATTTGAGTCATAATTAGAAGCGTACTGATTTGCCTCTCATTATTTATGAGATCATTTTTTCCTCTTTTACCGGGGGAGGGGTTGATTTGGAGTGCAGATAGTAGTTGGTGTGGAGGCATTTTAATTGGAATAGGGGTGAACAGCTTGGGTTTGTGACCTTGCGAGGAGGGTCTTGCGTCTCATCCTTTGATTGATTATCTCTCTCTTTCTCACTCTCTCTCTCTCTCTCTCTCTCACTCTCTCTCTCTCTCTCTCTCTCTCTCTCTCTTTCTTTGTGGATTTATAAAGACTTTTTACACAGATTGAAGATTCACAGAATTTATTGATTACTACATGTGTATGTTCTCTTTCAGTGAACATGTTTAGAATGTGTGCATTTCAAGGCTGTGTTTCATTTATCACAGTGGTTTGTGTGTTACATAACTCTTGAATGGTATTATATGGAATGTGTAAGATTGGGAGGGGGGGGGGGGGGGAGTAGATAATGCTTTTTAAAATTTGAACGCACCACATTTATTGTGCTCACTTAAAAATAAAATGTTCACTTGTACATGATTGTAGTTTACAGATTTCCAATATCTTTCTCATAATGCAGAAGATCAAACATAATCTACCGGTATAGATTAACTCAGTTTTATATGAAGGAATTTGTTGGCAATGGGAACAACCTGTTATGATTATTAATTGATAACCATTCATACCCCTTGTAAATTTGATTATGATTTTTTTTTTCTTCATAACTCAAGAATGAAGGTGGGCTGGTTGGATTAGGACCTTTGTTGAATACTTTTAGATGTAAGCTCTAATATCTCACATTCTCATGAACATATAATGATAAATCGGGACAAATCAATTGTTCACATACCGGTACTTGGAAAATTGAGGAAAAAACTACAGGATCCTACAGGCCTAATAGGCCGTTTTCGTAATGTAACCACATCCTTTGTAAAGTGCCTCATACGAATTCTTTCATTCACCTGTTACAAATTAATGTATCTCAATAGTGAGAATTTGATTAATTGCATACATTAATTGTTGCTAGGTATGACAAACATTATGGCTTGCCCTACCTAACAACATGTATCTACAGTGTATGCAATTTGCATTGTGACTATTTGAATAAGGCACAATAATTTGTGACAGATGAATTAAATAGTTATAAATTTAGTTACATTATGAAAATGGCTACCGGTATTGTTCACTCTTCATTTAGAAAGAAACTTTCATTAGACTCAATGTACACTGTACGTACAGGTACATTAACGTTGTCCCTTTTTACTTTGAGAATTCTAGGCACCCTTTTATTCATCTAGGCCTATTATTTTTTTTCCCCTTTCGATCATAGAATTTATGCACTAAAGGGAAATATGGGGTTTAATGGGGTCAGGTAGGGAGTCATAAAAATGGCAATTATTGGTCATAATACCTCGTTGTACCAATATTAGTGTAGTGCGGTTGAGATAATTCCGCTATGGTCTGCCTTGGAAATGCCAGCTGAAGGTTCATCTTCCTATTATCTGGGATGAATGATCGGGAAATGTTTTTCTTTTCAGAGTTTTGACTAAAGATACGCTTTTTCTTCTTTCCAATTTGTATCTCTGTCCTTGCATCTCGTCCCCCATGAGCCTCAATTACCCGCCGTGCAGACATGGATTGTAATTATCTCTTTGATTTGAATACATTGCATTCTTATTCAAGATGACTAAAAATGCTAATAAAACTGGGAAGAGCTAAACCATATGAAGGCCAAAGAGAACCCCCTTTGCTGCTGTATTTCTAATTGGGTCTCTGAACGAAATGAATAACTGGAAAGATTCACCTTTTCCTGTAATGATCCCCCACTCAGTGTTATTTAGGGTACACAACTACACATATGCATGTTCCCTCCTTTTACTATGAGCCAAACTTTGGTGCGTGAAAAGTACCCCTTTACCGGACATTTTGGGAACACGCATGGTATCCCTCCGTTCACGGAGGGTTGGGGGGCTTACACTGCAGTTCCACTTTTTGGTCATTTACATAAAACAAACAAAATTTGTTCAGTTTTAATACTGATATACATGTATAAAATAAAATGTCAAGCATAGGAATGCCCCAAATAAATTGCTATGCCTGCGATATGAAGGGGCTGGCAATGTCACAGAAGTATAAATTGTTTTCTTACCTAAACCTACTTGTATGATGCTTCCCCAAATCTTATCAAAAGAAAGATATTTCATATTGAATTCAACTCTCATCATATTATCAGACTTATCCAATAAGCGAGGTCCAAATCAATTTTATTTTGACACAACTGCCCTTTAACATGAAATACATTTCTGCTAAAAACACACTGTATATTTCTACAAACAGAATATTGTGATTATCTGTCAAGCCTACTGCAATACCTTCATGTACAACATGCATGGTATTGGTTCACTTGTGTCCGTGTATGATTGTTAAAAGGGGAATATTCATGAGTAAACTCAGATGACCTCTAGTAAGCCTCAGGTATTCTAGATAATCCATCCAATTGGATCGTCATTGGTATTTACAGGAGATGAGGAGATGCTCCACTTCTTTGGCCTATAAATAATATCAGTATGCATGTAGGATACACTGTACATGTGTTGTACATATAGATGTGTGCAACTTGTACACCACTTTTCTGTGATTTTCACAGAGCAATTGCTCAGTATTCTATTTTGTTTTCCATTAGAGCTCTTTTTCAGTTAATTACCAGAGCTCTTTCAAAACAAAGCTCATAAGAACTAAATTGTTTGCTGCTCCAGTGTATTTTTTCCTCATTGTGTAATGTGTGTATGAACTATGATCATACAGTACCGTGTTTACATGTTGATGGCATGGTTGTTTTTACAAAGAAAAATAATGGACAATAAAACAAGTGAGCTGTGGGTTCAATGTCAAAGAAGCTGCAGAGACAAGATTAACATTTTAACGTTGAAAACTGGATGGTGCAAGTAAATCATGAGACACTTAGCCTTAAAAAAACTGCAACATTCCTATTGAGCAAATCCAGAGACCTACATGTACAACTGTAACTTCCTTAGATTTTTACTTCATGCATAGTTCGCAGTTTGATGGTTATGATCAATTCATGCTTAAATTGTACCAAGTATAGTTTTTTGGCAACCCCCTCACCCCCTCCCCCCTCTCCAAGCTCTTCATCACTACCGGTATATGTAGTAAGGTGTTATACACTGTTAAAAAAAAAGTTAGGCAGATGTTACAGCTCTAGAGGTCATTCACCTCTCGTCTAGTATTCTGTTGATTGTAGTCTTTTTATTCTTTTCAGGTCATTGACCCCTTGGCTTTATGGTCATTGATCAGTGGCATGCCAGTGCTTTCTAGGACTTACCAGTAATAACCCAATCATGAGGAAGGATTATCTTCCATTCATCTTTTTACCAGTATAAACCTCTCTTCATGAATGCAGTATTATGTTGTGCAAGTTTGGGCTTTGATGGTCAGCAATGATATCTACTCATCTGTCATCAATTCAACCATCAATCATTGTGTCATCTTGAATTCCTTCTCATTGTATTTGTCCATCAAATCTTCTAATTTCTTGTACAAACCTGTCTATAGCATCCACTGAAGAGAAACACAAAAAGAGATCTTTATAGACAGATGGTCTATGTAGACAGGTTCCTTTTACATGTTTCAATGAGAAACCATTTTCAAGGGAAACAAAACATGTGATCTTTGTAGTCAGGTGGTCACTAAAGCAGGTTCTGGTTGTACTGTATTTCTTCTATGTTTTCATTTGACATGCAGTGTGAAAACTGAAAATCTTTTGATCACAAAAGCTCTTCTACATGTACATGTAGAATTGCTGTTGTATAAGAACTGATATTTAGTTGGGATAATTATATGTTTTATTTGTTGACTGGAGTTATTTTGGAAAATCAAGTTTCCAGAGCTCACCAGTAGGCCTATAATTCGTCCCTGTTTTCACGAAGTGACGGTAGTGAATGAAAATCGCATACAATTTGCGTGCAGATTTTCCTCACTACCGTCACCTCTTGAAAATAGGAACGACTTGTACATATGAATTCCCTTTACACTGATTTCATTGTATACTGTATCCTTTATACATGTAGTTACATTAAATTCCCCTCCCTCTCTCTCCTTTTTTTTCTCTCCTTTTTTTTCTCTCTCTCTCTCCCTTTCTCTCTCTCTCATTAGTGAATCTTTTTGTCTTTCGCTCTTTTCCTTACTCCTTACACCTCCTTCTATCTGCTATTTTTGCCCTCTCTCTCTCTTTCTTTTCTGAATCCTCCCTCTTACAGTTACACCCTTGTCCTTCTTTCATTATGACCTGTCTATCTTTCATTCTAGTGTTGCTAAGGATTAGCACTGGATTAGTGGTTTGTTATAAGGTGTGTAGGGTGATAATGGGAGGGTGTTTAATACCTGATTAATGTGGATTAAGGCTTATTGAAAGGTGATTAAAGGGACCCCTATCAGATCTAGCATAGACTTTTAATAAATCAGAGTACTTCCTATCTGTATACCAGTAGATCTGGCTATAAAACCATTGTGCACTTACAAACAATGTACAGTACACTATATATTAATAAAGCAGTAAACTGGCTAGATGTAATATATAGGTGTACACACAATATTATACAAATTACTCAGGTATTTAACTCAAACTACATCGATTATTAACAGCGTACATGTACATCATGTTTTATTTTAGATTATTTTTTAAAAGATGTAGGCCCTCATGCACAGTGTACATACTACATGTATATCATTATTATGACATAAGTCACATAGCATGGTTTGCTCAGATAAATGATAAGAATTCTTGCCTATATGGTAAAGATAGAATGTTGCTTTTCTTTTTTTTAAAGAATAATGCTGACTACTATTTTGTAACTCTAATTTTGTAGACTTGTTTTTTATAAAACAAGGTCTTGTAATCTGTAAATAAAATTGCACCATGAACGCTTTCAATAACTATTATAAAACAAAAAAACTTTTAAAGCTAGATATTGGGATAACCTTGACCTTCCATTTAAATTGCTTTACTGTGTCTTTTAGAAATTCATCGCACTCAAGCGGCTTCTCGCGTAGTCGTAGTTCTTTATTTCTTCTCCTTTTACGCATCGTTTTTCCCTCATAAACTGTAGCAGAGGAGAGAGAAGTATAGTGTTGACCGGTAATGTGCAATTTGAGCATTGATTAGTAAGGCATCTGTGCCATTACGGCTGGCATAGGTACGGGCCATAGGGGTTGGCCATGCAGCAAGGCGAGAAGAGCATCTCATACTAGATTCCCATGGTCAACTAACGACCCTGAGGGCATCTTTGTCATCTCCGTAGCATGCGTTCACACGCGCCCCTCTGTTCAGACTGCTACAGTTGATGCCGTTGATAAAAACTTAAAACGTAGCTAAAACAACTTGGCAGAAAAGATGTGCTTAGAAATTGACATCCCCCCTAAAAAAAGTGTCAAACTTTACCAACCCAAATTTTTTAGGGTGGCATGTTTTTGAAAGGCTTATTTTAAAAGTCAGGTTGTTTTCTCTTTCATATTCAGTGATTTCATGGAAAAGTCATTTGGCATGAAAGGATACTATTTTTAGAAATGTTGTGGTTATGCCTGAAACCCGGCCTACTTTCTTAGGGAGTTAGGGTTGATCATGGCCCTTACACTTTCACATAGTATATTAATACCTCAGTCTGTTTCAAAATGGTTGTTTTCTCAATTGGTGCATTTTGAGCTTAAACAATGTATTTAATTTTTGGTAGAGATCTGTGAGCTTTAATAACATGTAAAAGCCTAAATGTTTGTGGTAAGTTTGAAGAATGCCTGTTTAATTTTGCACAAAGTCAAATTCACGGTGAGTGATAATTTGTGACAAGATCATTCACTTGAAATGCTCTGACACTACTTTATAATGTGTTACAAAAAGGCCTGCAGTTAACAACTGAATCATTCATACCCCTTCTAAATTTGATGTTTTTTCATGTTTTTCTTAACTGAAGAATGAAAGCTTTCCTGGATGAATTAAACCCTTTGTTGAAAACTTTTAGATGTCAGCTTTAATACGTCACAATCGCAAGAAACATAAAGCAAGATAATTAATTTTTCACATGCTTAAATAACTACAAAACTTGGTAAGGGTATGAATAATTAAGTTGTTAACTGCACGTCACTGACATCGAAACTAGAATAACCGCTATCAAAGAGTCATAGACTTTGATTTGTCTGTTATACTCGTTACAAGATAGACGTCACATCTGTGACCCAGCACATGAACATGGGAATCTAGACAACGATTTCATAACGACTTTCATGTGTGCAGTGTAATGGATCATGCGATGTTCTATTTACTAGGCATATGGAATGTCACTTTTCACTTGCCATTACGAACCATTACGAATGACATTTCTACAAGATGTTAGCCGATGCGATCTTGAAAATGCTCTCTGCAGTGATTGAGATATTGCTGAGGCGGCCCCAGTGAACATTTTTACACCATCCTATATTCAAGGAAAGTAAATGTAGACAGCTGCTTTGCAAGTTTAGATTCAGAATTTGAAAGAAATCCTTTATATTTATTTACACACTGTGCATATACATTTATACCTATCTGACCCAACAGATGTCCAAGATATTACCCAAATTACTGAAAGTAGTATTACTCATGCCCACTTTGACTTGTTTTAATTTTCGCACTATAACTTACAATTTACTAACAGATTGCATCAAGCAATTCCTTAGTTCTTGTAGATCACTTTCACAGTTTACACTTGAAGTGAATTTGATGAATTATCCTGAACTTGCAGAAATAAAAATACCAAATCTTCAGAGAATAGCTTCTTCAGGGATTGATTGATGCTGTAGTTGTATTTCACCCGGAAGCCAAATTGCCCGCTATTGCCTGATCAAGTTAAAACAACACTTGAAGTGAATTTGATGAATTATCCTGAACTTGCAGAAATAAGAATACCCAAATCTTTCAGAAAATAGTTTTTTTGGGGGATTGATGCTAAGGTTGTTGTTCATTTTCCACCCGGATTCCGAAATGCACGCTAGCTATCGCCTGATCAGGTCAGTTTAACAGTGTTAAAACAAGATTATGCACTGCAGTCGATCAGACTTTATTTATTGGGAGTGTGGGAAAACTAGCAGCGAGTGAAACTTGAGTGTGGATGCAGCAGATGATGAGTTTACCATCCAGCGTCATCTTGTCTCCTCTCGCCAGCTCCTCTGTGGCCAGGATAGCATCGGTCCGGTGATCAACGCCAAAGTCAAGAACACTATCTAGTCATCGGGGGATTTGGGCTGCGTCAATCTCAACATCTTGAATTTCAGTCGACTCCAGCTCTTTTCTCTCTCTTCAAACTCGATGATTTTATAATGCTTGCAATTTACAGTGGTTGATGCCGATGCGTGCAGAGACCGACCGACCAGGATGGTTGCTTTTGTTTTATGAATGATGCTGAGTACTTGCAGATGTGCAGTGTGCAGGCGTACGGCACAAATTGATTTTTGAAGATAGTGTTGCTCGGTGAAGCATGTATAGATTAATGTAATCATAGTATGTGAAGTCACATTGGTGTGTGAGGGATAGAAATCTAAGCACCATGTAGTAATTAAGTTTCTTCTGGTACACGTCTCGCTTCAAATGAACTCAGTTAACCCTTTTAGTACTATTAAAGCTGGATGTGACTCTGGCTGGGGTCTATCGGGATCGTGTGTTCTAATTAAACCCAAATATTAGATTGTATTCAAAGTGATTAGACTAGAATGCCTTTGAACTGGTGGAATACCATGCACAAAATGACTTGGTATTGAATCTATTAGATTTTGATTGGAATCAAACCGTCTTGACATAAAGTGCCAGGTACTTCTCTTACAGTTTGTACACGAAGCCCATTAGCTTGAAAATACAATCTTAAGCAAATATGCATTGGTTTATGGTATTTGAAGATACAGTACTCATGAACGATGAAGCTATAACAATTAAAATCAGAGTAGTTTGTGTATAGTGAAATACAATTTCATGCCAAACATATGGATGGTTGAGAATAAAATTGCTTAAATTTAGGGTTGCTTTTAAAAAAGATTTCTCAAAACAAAATTATTATTAAACAAAAAATGTTATGGATGATGTGATCAGTTTAAAGTGCAGGCATATTCTTTTTCAGAATGCAAAAACTAAATGTTAGTGATCATTTGACTCAAATGTAGTCTAACATTTGACCAAAATGCATTTTATCATTTCACTCAAGTGTACATGTAGTCTTACATTTACTTACGGTATTATAGGAATTAGATAGATGAACATGTAATCTGTATCATTTTCTGAAGGAAACCAGTTCCTTCATTTCTATTACTGAAATTAGATATTTAGATACCAATGCGATATGTTATTTCATGTTCAAGAACACATATATATCTCCCTTTAAGTCGGACGACTGATCGACCAAAGCAGGGAAACTTGGCCGATATTATTGCCTGCCACTTTAGCCTGCAGCACCGTCGGCCTCCGCGTTTGGATTATGATGTGTGGTGGTCATGTGCTTTAATGCCGCACGGCCCCTTCAACATCAAAGGGAACTGCGAAAGGGGAATTATTCTTCATCATCCTCTATACAACTTGGATTATTGCTCCGTGGTTATGTGTTCTCGAAAACATTTGATTAGCAGTGCCTCAGGGTGCGGTGCAGTCGAGTCCTCAAGATGTGCTAGAGATAAATGTATTAAGGAACATTTTCATTCCCATTTGTGAGGCAAGAGTGCAGAAAGAAGATCACCTTTCGATGCTTTGGATGAGAGAGAAAGAAAATTTAACATTTCAGATATTATAATTATTAAGTTGTTTTCAATCTACACATATCTACAATACTCATCATAAACCTATTGCCTACATGTATGTATAGGCATACACGCTATTTTAATACAAATGTTGTTTAATTTTTTTAGACAAATCGAAATATATGGATTTACAATTTTTGTACAAGCTCCTGATACAGAAAATCTTGATAATTCAGAAGCTTGCCTGGATCTTTTGTAATATTACAAAAACTATTCATTTTTATAAGGTAAATTTCACCTTTGAATGTGCTGAAACTAACAGTACCAGGTGAAATAAAATTTAAAAAATCACAAGGAGTTCCATAAAGAAACATCCATCAATTTAAATTGGATACATACATGTACATGTAGGTAACTTTTCTAGATTTAGTTGTACCCACTACTGGCGGTGCATTTAGCAGGCAATTCCAGCAACAGATACGGGATGTGGTCATAGATGTGGTCATAGGATTAAAAAGTACCGGTATACTACCGTAAATGTAGTTGCTCAGAAGAAAATCTCAGGAAGAGAGAGCTAACATTTAAGTATGAAGCACTCCTGTTGTGAAAGTCAAAGGCAAGACTCCTAGCCAAGCTGTGAGAAGAACGAATGCCCGGGTGTAAACTTTACATCAAGGATACTTGGGTGTGATATTTCATATTCATGTTATGGTAGATGTAAGGTTGTACCGGTGATGATTGAGATGATGTTAGTACAGCTAACCTGCTTTCATCCAGCTACACTAGCTGCTACTCCTGCTACTAACCTGGGGGGCGTTTCACAAAACTTGTCATCAGTGACAAATGACAGTTTTTGTTATAAGCTACTGAAATCCTTGCTTCTGATTGGTTATTAGCAGATTTGTCACTGATTTTTGTCATTTGTCATTGAAAAAAGGCTTTGTGAAACGGGACCCAGATCTGGGTTTAAAGATAAAGTTGAGTTCTGGTCATGCCATTGCATTGTGAAAGAAACGTTGTGGAATCAATCAGAAAAGATTGATCATCTAGCATATAAGTAATGGTGTGTACTACAAGGTTCTGGAATCATCAAAATGATAAGAATTTTGGCTTAGTCTTGATAAAGTTACAAGCACTGTACACAGAAAGATGTATATGGGACTACACAAACATGTGGCATAAAAATTACATGCCATATTTAGAATATTAAGGCATTTTTAAGAGCCATGCTTTTCAGCGAACATTTTTCATCTGATGTTCTTCCACACTTTCATTTATAATACAATGATAACGCTCACAAATTATTGTTCACCTCTTCCCAGAACTCAACCTTCTCTTTAAATTTATCTAATATTATTTCAGCAAGGATGGAATGAGACTTTAAAACAACTAGAAAATCCTGCTTTTCAAGTTGTTTTCTTGATTTGGAATCGGACATGAAATCATAGCTCATGAATGTTGTTGTGTCTTTGAAGTGTTGTTGCTTTTCAGTGCAAAAATTGATGTAGAGTCTACCTGTACTGTCAACCTAATCAGTACTAACGAAGTATGGAGTGATGCTTGGATCCCACAACCTCCATGTAACCACGAAGGCCAATTAACCTTATTTTTTGGTGGGGGGGGGGGGGGGGGGGCGGGGGGACTTTTCAAAAGTTCTGTGACTCTTATTTACAGAACATGTATGATACTTGCACATAGTATGGGGAGTGGAGGTGTGTTAATTCTGTTATTCCATTCCCCTTCCCCCGCCCTTTCTTTGTTGTTGTTGTTGTTGTTGTTTTTTTTTTTTTTTGGGGGGGGGGGGGTCCCTTTATTGAGAAATTTAGAAGGGGACAAAGCCCACTGCTTCATTGTCTCATGCAATAGAAGGATAGAGAGGGAGCATAAGGTTTAGAAAATGTACTGTATCACATGGATGTATGAGAAAATTGATTTTCTTATTGGACTTCATAATTCTGTAAATGAAAGATGCAATTTTTACATTCTTCAAATTGTGTGGATCTTTATAATGTGTGAGTGTATAGAGGATGAGAGGGGTACCAGATACATGTAGTACTCAACAACATTGAAATATTGAGGAAGTGAGAGTGACTAAGGGAAAGGTATATTCCCATTCCAGTCAGCCTGATCTGTTTCCTAAGCTACCAATCCCAGCTTCTGTAAACCACCGGGCGCTTAATCCAACTTCCAAGGCAAAGCAAAGAAAAAAAGTTGAAGATGTTCCTTTCACTTCTTATAGCCAGTTCAGACTATAAATTTACACAAAATTATGTTGTATAAAGAAACGTTGCATAAAGAAATGTATAGAGAAAGTTTGCATTAAGAAACATACATGTATAAAGAAACGTTAAAAGTATAAAGTAACGTATAAAGAAGCATTGTATAAAGAAACGTTGTATATCAAGAGGAGCCTACAGACAAGAAAACAACTTTGTGTATTTATTTTTTATTTTTTAAAGAGGTCAATTGACAATTTGACATGACAACTGGCCAATCCATCCACAGTACACACCCATGATAAGCCCCGTCCAGTTATACAATATTTGTACGATACAACGTTCAGATTATACAACGTGTTCTAGATTGTTTATCAAGTTTTCATTTGAAACGATGCTCAAACATGCATTTTGACTATACAACGTTTCTTTATTCAACGTTCAGGCTAGAAAAACATTACATGACTTTAATACCGTCTAGCTATACAAAGAATTCTAGTGGTCTGAATGAGGGTTTAGTTCCCATACCTGAAGAAGTGGCATTGGGGGCTGTTGACTCAACTCCTTATAATACTGCTTCATTTAATGCCCAACCTCTAA
Organism: Strongylocentrotus droebachiensis; assembly: GCA_035222895.1. NCBI lineage: Eukaryota > Metazoa > Echinodermata > Echinoidea > Camarodonta > Strongylocentrotidae > Strongylocentrotus > Strongylocentrotus droebachiensis. The sequence goes on from JAVYIG010008559.1 coordinate 27,759, forward strand.
CTATATAAGGGCAAATCAAAGATCCCACCCATTAATTCAGTTTAATCGGGAGATTTATCCTGTGAAAATATTCAGTCCTGCAATTCACACTAACATGTGAAGGGAGGTCTGGGAATGTAGTCCACATTGCTAGAGAAGAAGAAACTTATTCTTCCGGGAGATATAATTTCATTGACCCGCCTCTGGTGATTACTAACCTGTTGACTTCTGAATTTTTCTCATTCCCACAGACTTCACACAGGGACCACCAGTTCCCGTAGACAATTCGTTAATCAGCCCCTTTTTTTCCTTTTTTAAATTCAACCCTACTTGCATACGGTATACATATTAATTTGAATGAGCATGGAAGTATAGACCTCAATTTCACAGGCAATTATTCAGAAAGTTAAAAAAAAAAATAGTGAAGTTTGTATTTTGTAAGTATCAAGGAACTTTCCTTTGAATTTCTAACATTTCACCCAACAAAGTACATGGAAGATAATAATAAATAAATCTTAATCATGATTGCATATTTCTAGAGGTAAACATGTACATAAAGTATGTGATGATACCTTTGAATGTGTATGAATTTCAACTGAATACAATTTCATGACTTAGCTACAGTAAGCCATATTTATACTGAACATTATAAACACAAGCTAATAAACTAAAATCTACGTTGCAGCAGGGAGTTGAAAGTGACTTTTGTGTTCCTGCTCCAAATCTGTAGTCCCAAGGTACTTGATACCGTGTAGGCAATATGTATGAAAAGCATCAGGCTAGAAATGTCAAATTCCTATTGACATTATGGATGTGAGGTTTGAATGGTTATACCTTCTCTCCAATCACTGAGTTACATTGCCTCACTCCACAAAGGTCAGAAGATCTCCAGATTGATTCTTGTAAAACTATACTTCTCTCTCTCAGGTGGTATTATGACCTTATTTGCTCGTGAAAATGAAGAAATCGTTCCCTGATGATCAGGTGGGGAGATGGGAAAATACATAGCTTTTGTACATTTGATAGCCCCTTTCAGACTAGAAGAAACTTATACAGTAGGTTAAAGGTTGCACCATGTGAGAGCATGGACCTCAATGATAAGAGAGAGGGGGAGGCTGGTGCAACCATATACCTACTGTATATCTAGATCACCATGCAAGCCGATACTTATAAGTAGAAGAAACTTGTTCTAAATTCAAAACGTCATGTACAAATTATTGTATAGGGAAATGGGCATTCAGACTGAATAACAACATTGTATGAATAAACATCTTATAAATAAACTTGTTTTGTAGAGATCAGATGACACGACAACTAGTGAATCTTTAGTGATCATAGCTTTTGTAAATATGATAGCCCATTTCAGACTAGAAGAAATTTATGCAAAATCTGCACAAAGAAACGTCATGAAAAGATCACTGTATAGTGAAAGGGGCATACATGTATGGACTGAATTACAACATCGTATAAAATAATGTCTTATAAAGAAACTTGTTTTGTAGAGGTCAGCTGACAAGACAACTAGCCAATCATCAGTGCTCATGATAAGCTCCGCCCAGGACCCTGTATCTAGTTAAAGATTGTTATCAATAGCAAGTTGCAATAACTGTTTTAAGTGTCTGAAATTGTTGCATTTGATTGGCTGAGAGCAACTTTGCTAAATATAGAAATGTGCATGAAACGGGCCCTATTTTTTAGATTTTTTGTGTAATACGATGACCAGAACAGGACTCTGATTCTCTATTGAGTTTCATTAAAACCGATGCTCAACATTGCTATCACTGAACAATGTTCCACTATACAATGCTCGGACAAGAAAAAATTGATTATTTTTGTATAGTTCTTTTCATAAAACCATGCAATTAATTTTGGTATTCTGTTACAATCAAAAACTTATGTGTCTAACAAACGTTAAGTGTTCTGTCAGTTGTTAATGTATATTATTCCATACTACAGTGCACTCCCAAAATACTTCAGGTTGATCATTCCATGGCTTTAAACTTCATTATTCCAAGCCACTCGCAAAATTTGTGAAATGTCATGCATGCTAAAAAAGTGTCTGGATTTACAGTTAATCGAATTGGATGTATGTCTTCAAGCTTGATGCGTTTTTTGGAATAAATGCAACAAAAGCTTAGCAGTTGAATTTTTGATGAATTTTGTATCGGACGTTTCCCTTGAATTCTAGCACTGTTAGACCGAAACAGTGACATTTTAATTTGCGGTAAGTAGCTCCTACTGTGAAGTAGACATTATCATATTGAGGTGATCATCTTCAAAGTGTGTTATTTCCAGAAATATCTCTCGCTACGTATGTACGAGGAGCTCTGTAACTGTTAAACGTGCTTGTCACTTCACTTTGCGAGCTCATACCTGTCTGCCATTGGTGTTTGTGATTAACATAATGGATTCAGAGGGAAAGAGAAAGAGGGGAAAGGGTGATTAAAGACAGAATATGAGAAAAGGGGGGAAAGAGAAAGAGGGACTGTAAATAGAAGAAAGAGAAAGAAAAAGACAAAGCAGGGAAAAAATAAACTAGAGAGAGAATATAAGATGGGGAGAGGATATGCAAAAGGATATCTTTGTTTTGAGAAGAAAAAAAAATTATGAAAATTGAGAGAAAAATGAAGATAAAGAAGTACTACATGTATGAAGGATGGGTGACATAGATAGGGAATAGATGGAGAAAGCAAGATGTATACGCCTAGTATGAAAGAGATAAAGATTCAACAGATAGATAAATGGAGAGATAGAAATATAGATGGGTAGATAGATATATGGACAGATAGATAGATAGATAGAGAGATAGATAGATAGATAGATAGATAGATAGGTAGGTGAGGTGCATGTAGATAGGGAGTGAGGGAAAGAGAGGGGAGAGTTAAAAAGGATGACATGAGAGATGGAAAGTGAGAGAGGGGAGAAAGAAAGAGAGAGAGGGAGATACAGCTGAAAAAGAGAAGGGTCAAGAGAAGGAGGGAGGGATGGATGGATATACACACAGAGTGGGAGACAGTGTGTGGACGCAGAAGGCTGACCCCTAAGAGAGCATCAGCATCTCATTCCTCCAGAGCTCAGAGTCCCTACTTGTAGATATGACGCATCCTTAGTAATGCCTGGCAATAACCATCATACATACATGAACATCTTATCCTTCTCTCCCTCGTGATGACGACGGTTGATTGGTGCCGAGAGCCTTACATCAACAGAGAGATGGAGAGAGAGGGGGAGAGGAGAGGAGAGGAGAGGAGAGGAGAGGAGAGGAGAGGAGAGGAGAGGAGAGGAGAGGAGAGGAGAGGAGAGGAGAGGAGAGATGGAGAGGAGAGGAGAGGAGAGGAGAGGGGGAGGATGAGGATGGATGGAGAAGAGAGGAGAGGGGAGAGAGAACGAGAGAGAGAGAGTGAGAGAGAGAGAGAGAGAGGAGAGGATGGAGAGGAGAGGAGAGGGGAGGGGAGGGGGAGGATGAGGATGGATGGAGAGGAGAGGAGAGGGAGAGAGAACGAGAGAGAGAGAGAGAGAGAGAGGGGGGGGGGGAGAGGAGAGGAGAGGAGAGGGAGAGGAGAGGAGAGGAGAGGATGAGGATGGATGGAGAGGAGAGGAGAGGAGAGGAGAGGGGAGAGAGAGAGAGAGAGCGAGAGAGAGGGGAGGGAGAGGAGAGGAGAGGAGAGGAGAGGAGAGGAGAAGAGAGGAGAGGAGAGGGGGGGGGGATTGTAGGAGAAATGAAATTGTACTGTAGCAACGGACGGACGACGTGGTGGCAAAATCTACAGGCAGGTGCTTGCAGGCTGCATTTCACACGGTGGAGGAGCGAAGCGGCGGGACTCACGAAGGCGTTGGGCAGAACCCCCATCATCCACCTGTCAGATCAAGGGTGTAAATGAACGTTGGCTTGGTGTGTTCTCGACGACAAGAACTTCTTGAAACATGGTGGCAGGAGTGAGTGAGGATATGAGAGAGAGATAGAGAGAGAAAGGTATTGTGACGAGCTGTGGGCTATCGTAGGAGCTCGGAAACCCAATCTGTATGGAAACATTGATCCACAGTCGGGGGTTTTCATTGCATGTGAATGGACACATTCAGGAATTTAATCAAAATCGGCATTGCGTTGTAATTTCAATTCTGGTGGTTGTTCTGGAGTGGAAGGTATGGGTATATGGATGGCCAGACTAACTAATCAATAAAATCAAATTGCATTGTGACCTGTCTCTCTACGAGTCTTGTAGTACCTGAATCACTTCTCAATTTTCCTCCTACTCATGATGAGGATATTGGAAATTGTACAATATAATACATAATTTACATACAGGCTTATATCTTCATCATTCAAATCTTTCTCTTTCTGTCTCTCTCTCTCTCTATCTTGCTCTTTTTCTTTCTCTCTCTCTATATATATTTCTTTCTCTCTGTGTCTGACTGTCTGTAGGTCCATGGTCTATCTGTCCGCCTCTTTCTCTATTTCTCTTTCTTTTTCTCTCCCTCTATCTCTCACTCTTTCTTTCTCTTCCACTCTCTCCCTCCCACCTCTCTCTCTCACTCTCTCTCACACTCTCTCTCACTCTTTCTCTTTTTGTAGCAAACCTAGTTAACCTTCACCTTGCCAGTGGCCAAAGGTCGTAAAGTTCACCTTAAATTAGGTAGTCTATAGTTACAAACCTCGTGCAAAGAGTGAATGAAAAGGTAATAAGATATTGCAAAAACACTGAAAGATTAATTTGTGGTCAGGATTATGACATACACATGAACAGAAAACAACAAAAATTGTGAAATCATGAATTTTCTGTTTTTTTGAAATATTTAGTAAGCAGGCCTTACCTGTATCTGAATGTCCAGCTCGATACTTGTGCAGGTGCAGAATTACTTTGAAATATGAAGGATGACAATTGAGTAGGATCGGTTCAAACTAGATATCCTCACTAGGTATGAAATGTAATGGATTTATTAATGTAGAGGGCACCAGTGAAATGAAAGCAATACTTATTATTCACCTCTTCCGACGACTTCTACCAAGTCTTTTCCTAAGAATGGTCATATACATGTATGAACGTTCAACAGTTCATTTTGGTTTGTAATATTGTACTTTGTTGATTAGTAAAAATGGTTATGAAATATCTTCCTTGGGAATAGAATTAACAATGAAGCTACCTTTCCCTGAGAAAAATAATGTAGCCATCTTGGTCAAAACACCTTTTGCAATGCTCATATTCTTTGAAGGAACTTTGCAGGGCAAATGCAAACAAAATGGGTTAAAATTAAACAAACTCTCACATTTTAACAGAGGTTTTGTGTATCTAAACAGCAGAACCGGCTTGTTTTTTGTACAAAATCTTCGCAACGATCCCTTCACGAGGAGGATATAAATTCAGTGTGTGTCACCTGCTCTTAATAGTTTCCAACGAGAAAGAGATCTCAAGTACTCGCTCCCGTATCTGTTGCTGAAATCGCCTGCTAAATGCACCGCCGGTAGGGCTTAAATGGGTCAGGCCAGCATCTAATTCTAGTAATTGAGGCTCGTATGCCTGTGATGAGTTCTTACCTTGCATTCAGACTACCAAAAATTGTTGTATAGCTGTACGAGAAACGCATGTTTGAGCGTCGTTTCTAATGAAAACTCGATAAAGAATCGAGTTCGCGCTCTCATCTGACCAGCATATCGTGCACACATCGTATAACTGGGCGGGGCTTATCCTGAGCGTGCAGTGGTGATTGGCTATCTAGCTCTCATGTCAACTTACCTCTTCAAGACAAGTGTGTATAGTATATACACCGTTTCTTTATTTGATGCTGTTTGCCACTTTTGCTATACGACGATTCTTTATACATTTCTTTAGATGTGTTTCGTTTTAAAATTATCATATAGTCTGAACGGGCTATATCAGCGTAAGGTGGTACAGTAGCATCCTCGTTTAGGATGTTGATGATGATGAGATGGGGGAGGAGGAGTTTCGATGGCGTTCATTTTCGCTGGTAGCTTTGTTTATATTTTAATGATGAGTATTCCATGACATGTATGAAACCTGAGCGACAGTAATGGCGAGTTAGGCTGATGGACGTAGAGGAGAAGGAAAAAAGAAGAGGAAGAAGGAGGAGGAAGAAGGAGAAGGAAGAGGAGGAAGACTTTCGGTGGCGTTGATTCTCGCTGGTAGCTTTCTTTATATCATAGATGAGTATTCTATGACGCGTTTGTAGCCTAAGTAACAATAATGGCTAGATAAGCTGATCGACGTAAAGGAGAAGGAAGAAGAATAAAGAGGAGGAGGACTTTCGGTGGCGCTTATTCTGGCTGGCAGCTTTGTTTATATTTTAATGATGAGTATTCCATGACATATATATATGTAACCTGAGCGACAGTAATGGCTAGATATGCTGACGGACATGGAGGGGAAAGTGATCTTGTTATTTTGTTTACACTTTAGAGATAGCTACTAAAAGCTCTCTCTCATGGTCTTACTTTCTATCCGACTCTCTATCCTGCTCTGTATTTTGTTTGTGGATGTTCTAAAGTGGGCAGCAGGAGAGTGGGAAGGGCTTGGGTTTCTTCTTGCATGTGAGGAATGACTTCAAGTGCATTATGTAAAGAGTCACTGATTTGTGTGACTAGTAATTTATTTAGATGGTCATTACCGCATAGTTGCTCTTCATACTTCATAGGCTATGTATCAAGGTATTATTGCACGATATTATAATACTTCACAAGGTATTATAATACTTCACAAGGTTTGGGGGTTTTCTCAGTACTTTTTGATGACTTGATTGTACTTGTGAAATTTTAGTAAGATTTAGTTTACGTCTATGAGTATGAGTATACAAAAGTGAATCTAGTGCTAGGTTCAAACTGGTTTTAAAAAGTAACTGGATAACAATCATGACTAATACTGTATATGGACGTGAAACCTTTTACGAGACCATGTAGGCCTACACATACGTGCTTCAATATTAAAGGCTCGTTTACATAGGTTACTGTAAAACGCCACAAAGTTGCTGCCACTGTTTTTTTTTAAACGTGCAATAGAATATGAATGGCAAATGCCTGCAACAAAGGTCCTGCTCATATTCACTGAGCTCTGTGTTATAAGATAGAAAATGCGAAGCGTATTACACTTTACGTTATAGTAAAACATGCCACAGTATAGGCCGGTTTTCATCAGCTCGAAATTGCCAAATATCTTGCTATTTGAACTATCTAGATTATCCAGTTAATTTGCGTCTTCATCAGCCCGAAGTTGCAATTAGCGGGATATTTGGTCAAGATAATCATTCCAAGATATCTTGGGCTAGTTTGCAAAATATCCCGCTATTTGTCCGGTGCGTCTTCACCAGCCCAAAGACTCGCACTATCCGTGAACGCTGAGCAAAATATCTGGAGCTCGAGTTTCAAGTTTCGAGGTCAAGTCTCGAGCTGATGAAGATGCGATTTGTAACTCCGGTATTATTTCCCAAATCAGAAATAGCGGGCTATTTGGCAATGTCGAGCTGATGAAAACAGGTCGAGCTGATGAAAACCTAGTTTTGCTGCATCGTATCTGAACAACAAGGCCCGAGGGTCAAATGATGGGCATAGGTCAAAGACCATTATGTATTATTAAAATAGAGGCGGAGGCCTATTGATGACAAAGTTATGTGCCACTGCCCACTGATTAATCTATTTCTAATCAATAACCCAACCTTCAATATGAAAGGAATTGACTACTGCAGAAGGAAGGTATGAGCACTTTCAATTTCGTATTATAATGCAACAAAAGAGATATAGTTCAGTTATTTAAAGGATGCGGGCTAACTTGGCACTAAGGGACAAGTCGGTCTCAGAAGGAGATCTTTGCAAAGTTATTCCTGAGAGCTGAATCGATCATAAATACTTGCGTTAATCTTTTGCATTGAATGCGTTATTTAGAACACCATATTCAAGATTATTTGATTGGAATGTGAAAAATAGTGAGTGACCATTAGGCTGATGTTGACATTTCAAGAGGTGAAATTCTGAGTGCAAAACGTTAAATTTTCTGGCTATTTGCCGTCACATGATGCCAAGTGAGCTCAACCCCTTGTTAGAAGCTTTCAATGTGAAAGATATGACTACTAAAGAAAACAGTCAGAACGTTAAATTGAGTGTCGTGCAATGACAGAGTTAGTCATTAAAACCTAAAACCCTTCAAAGGTATTAAATAGGTCAATGTATTAAATAGGTCTTATCAATGTAAATTTCAATGGGGACATTGAATCGAGTAGGATGTAGTAATACAGTGAGCTGTTATACCTGCACTATTATGCTTTGTTTACATCTCATTTGTGTGAACAGTCCTATCTGACCATATAACTCCTTCATTCAGGCACCTCACAGCCTAATACCTTATATAAACCATACACCATATTCAAGGTGAAGAAACGTCCATTGTGATTAATGATTTAACAGTCAATGATTACCATCATCACAACGTTTCTACTAAATTGATATGCAGCATTAGACCCATGACTAAAACATGCATGAAGATGATCTGGGTGCAGATAACCTCTTTTATTTAAAAAACACTTATTTTTATTTGAGCGTTTTCTTTTAGCCTCTGGCTGATTTGAATTCTTTCTATTCATTTGGTTGAGTTCCTGCTCAAACGCTTCACCCAAATTGCATGTACTATGGGTGACTGATTAATGATTTGCAATGTATGCAGGTATTGTTGCCATGTATTTTTATGCCAAGAGGCAAGAGCAGGCCTGATAATCATTAAAAAATTAAAAACCATGAATATGCAAAACTAGCTGGCAATTTCCTTATATTTGAAAAATGGTGCCTTTTGGTAATGTCTCATTTAAAAAACTTAAAGACCATGGATGATTTTTTCTCTTTTACTCATGTCACACGGAGGAGATTTCGATGAAGCTTTAAGTGACTGTGCTGGGTACCATAGGGGTTATCTGTGTGTACTAACGGAGCCATCTCATCGCTCTTCAAAGTGCGGTAGTAGTCGGAAACCTCTTTTGTTTGCCAGAGACAATGATTCTTTCTACAAACATGCAATATTTGAGCAGTGTCAACCACACTTTATCCAGCAACCTCTGAGTTTACTGACTGCCGCAGAATATAAATAATCAAGATTGACTCATTCCGCCATAAAATTGAGCCAGTTAAACTGCAGCTCCCTCATAAAAAAAAACGGAACACAAATAAAGAATGTGGGCACAGCGATACATATTTCAATATCATGAGGTTTGCGTTCATTCCTTTTCTCTTTTGATATCATCATTTGAAAGATTGGATAGTTTTGTGGTTTGTCGCTTTTGCAATAAATTAGAGCTGGTTTGTAGAAGGTGCCAAATTTGTCTGTGGCGAAGATATCTCGTCTGCTTGGAGCCAGAAGGGCGTTTACTCGTATAATTTCGACAGTTAAAGATAAACTCCAGTTCTGGTAAAAAAAAGAAAATTAATTCTCACAGAATCAAACGAAACTTACACTGAATGTTCAAGATTACAAATAAATGACATGTGCCAAACAATTTTGGAAGAAAATGTATACTGGCTGAGTAATGAGCATAGAAAGACAAGGAAATCAAGGTAGTACTAGCCCCGACACCATGTGTGTTGTCCCATATATAGCTTTCTGTGTACAGTGCTTGTTACTTTACCAAGACTTGGTCAAATTTATTAGGATTTTGATGACTCCAGAACCTTGCAGTGCACACCAATACTTACATGCTACATGATCAACTGTTTCTGATCCTTTCCACACCTTTTCTTTCACAATGCAATCGCATTACCAGTACTAAAGTTTATCTTTAATGCTCTTCTGTCTCCGAGAGGACGACATAAAAGTGGCTTGAGGGTGATTGTGACATTGCTTGGTAGCCTAGAATGCTAATTTCCAAAGGAATTTCGCAAAGATTGTCAAAGAATGCAGGCATATCGATACTATCGAACATTAAATATATGGATCATTGAATTAAAGTAAACTCAGTGTAATTTTATATGACTACTTGTTGGCCTACATCTCTGCCTCGGGTAGTACTAAGTTACAGTGAAGTGAAACTATTCATAATTTGATATTTGGGACCTAATATTATCCTTCGGTAAATATGGTTGGCTCAAAAGTTTATCTAAAATGTTTATGAATCTTTTCAAATAAATTGACTGCATGTTAAACTGAACAGAAAGAGAGAGGAAAAAGAAGAGAGAAAAAAACTTCTTTTGGTCCAACAATGCTTCCATGTCTTTGTCTTTTGCCTTTTTGTTACTGGTCAAACTGTAACATGGTTTTTGCCTTTGTGGTGTCTTTTTCTTTATTCTTCTTTATTCTTCAAAAGTACTTAATAATTTTCATAGCAGTTCTATGAATGAAATGTTAAATTCATAACCTACAGGGCTACCAGCTTTTGTAGGTTTACCCCAGGGAAAAAATTACTTAAAATTTTTTGGGGGCTACTTTTCAAGCTTGCTTGCATGAAAATAACACTTTTTAAATTGTTTTGCATTGAACTCTATGCAAATTTGGGGGCTCTTTTAAGACTTTCCAGGGCTCTTTTGGGCATTTCAGGGGCTAATTCGCCCGAGCCCCTGTGTATTTTTTCCCTGGTTTACCCCTATTGAGGTGCCTGAATTTCTGAAATCTTACCAGCATGTCAAAATGGACCTTACGAGGGATCGGAAAGATACAAGCCGACTCACATGTGGTTGGCATACTGCTCCTTTGTGGCTTGGGAACTGAAGTAGGGCCTACACGCATACACATGTTGAAGAGCCCAAATGACCTTTGACCTTGATCAAACCAAGGTCAAAGGCAAGGTCATAGAGTTATCTCCAATATCATGACCTAGCTGTAATACCATCCGGGAGAGTCAATGTGGTAACCCCTAGGAGTTGTCCAAGAGTTTTAGGTTACGGTCTTGTGGTAGTCCGGTAGTCCATCGTGGTATCACTTAGCTTCAATACAGGAAAGGCCCATTTACACAGCCCCCCAAAACCATACATTTTTGAGGACTGCCATTTACACTACAGTGGAAAAACCCATTAATAAACGTTGTCATTTGCTCATTTTGGTTTTTGAGAGAATAGTCCGCAAGTTTTAGGTTTCGGTCTTGCGGTAGTCCAGTAGTCCATCGTGGTATCCCTAGTCTCAATACAGGAAAGGCCCATTTACACAGCCCCCCAAAACCATCAAATTTTGAGACTGCCGTTTACCCTACAGTGGAAAAGCCCATAGAAATACCTGTTGTCATTTGCTCATCTTGGTTTTGGGGTGAAGAGTCCACAGGTTTTAGATTTCGGTCTTGTGGTAATCCATGGTGGTATTGCTAGCCTCAACATAGGAAAGGCCCATTTACACAGACCGAAAACCATTTCGAAAAACCCACCATTTTTTTTGGACTGCCATTTACCTGGTACACTACTGGAAGAAAAAGAAGAAAAAAATTGTTGGTGTTTGCTCATTTGGTTTTTATGTGTGTGAATAGTGTGCATGCATGACTTGTCGCTGCTCTGTAGGCAACCGCACAGAGGTGAGGAGAGCCATGTGACCATTAATCAGAATCATTCAGCAACCTTCCTTTCTTGAATATATACATTTTTTTAAATTTGTAATTTTTGATGGGAAAAAGAATAACATTTACTATTCAAACATAATAAATAAGTAGAGCACATCTGTTTGGATGGCTATGATGTGGTTTGTGATCAACTCTGAGTGAGAATTTATAAAATTATTTGGATTCAAAAGAGCATTAACTCACGCTTTTAAGGACAAGTCCACTCGGCTAAAAAGGTTTAGTGATTAGATAGACAAAAATCTAAAAAGCCCAAATATAACTTGGTCTTGGAAAATGGAGCTCGGACTTATTTTTAATTAATTGTTTTAATGAGGAAAGAACAAGTTAGTGATCGAGCCGGTTCTCCCCCACAATGCATCGCGCGACATTTTTTGTGACGTAGGGTCCTCACAACACAGCTCGAGACGATGCCCATTCGCGAACGTGTTGTGATCAATTGGAGTGGCTGCGCATGCGCTCTAGAGAAAAAGCAGACTATTTGTAGTATTTTAGCGTCAGTGAGTTAGACCTCTAGTGTGAGTTTCTGCCCGATTTAACGGAATGTCTGGTCCCTATGCTTTCCAGCCAGTCTGGACTGAGGAAGAACTAGAAGCACAGGAACGAGATCGAGAACGAGAACAGCTATCGTAGGAGGAAATGACAGCGACGAGAAGGCGCTCCAGAACCACCACCAGCGCCCGAGAGAGTAGGCAACAACAACTGGTGCCAGTGCGGGAACTGTCGGCCTATGCCTACAGCGAGGGAGTGCATTATGTTGCCGCGAGATGGTCCGCTGCCGTGAACTCCAGCTCGAAGGCTGCGTAAATTGATATGTCCGTATATTAAACTTGTTCGTCCCAATATTATTCAACCAACATCTCTCCCTGTCTTTCAATGGGTTTGGGATGCTAAAGAAACTTTTTTTACTCACATACCCTGGCCGATTGGAACAACCGTACGCCTGGCACAGCGGCATCTTGACTAGTCAGAATGTAAGACATGCGCTGAGTTGTGAGGACCATACGTCACATCACGTGATCAACGATCTGACATCGGTGCGGCAAATTTAAATGTTTTGCTAGAAATAACCGAAATAGAAATCGCTCTTAAAAATCAGCCGATTGAAGTACAGCAGTGATATTTGGCAGTTTCATTCTTTGATTTATTTACAACATGCTATGATTTTTAAAAATTCGAGTGGACTTGTCCTTTAATGTAGATTAAATGCCCATCTGACTCTGGACAAAATGTGCTATCTCTCTCTCTCTCCATTGCATGTACACACAAGCTCACTTCAAGCCTATCATACAATGTACATGTAGCACTCCAGATGAGAATGCACAGACCTTATTGGGATGATAATAAACAAGATGATATGATCATTCATCTCAATACTTGTTATCTGTCATGAAGTAACAGTGCTGTGATCACTACAAGATTATAGACCTCTTCGTTTCATCTCTCTCTCTCTCTCTCTCTCTCTCTCTCTCCATCTCTCATTTCTCGTTTCCTCTTTCTCTCCCCTCTCTTTTCTTGTTATTTGTTTCTCTTTCCTGTCTCTCTACCCATTCCCCTTCCCTCCCCCTCTCCCCCACCCCCTCCTTCTCTACCCATCCCCACACGTCCCATTCTCTTTCCCTCTACATCTCCATCTCTCACTCTCCTTTGCCTTCCTCCTTCCTTTCTCTCTTCCCAGTCCCCCCCCCCCCATCCCCTCCCCCCATCCCCTCCCCCCATCCCCTCCCCCTCCCCCTCCCCCTCCCCCCTCCCCATTCCCTCATTCTCTACCCATCCTCACACCCCCTATTCTCTTTTCCTCTCTATCTCCATCTCTCACCTCTCTTTCTTTCTCTCTTGCCCTCTCTCTTGCCCTCTCTCTTGCCCTCTCTCTTGCCTGACCCACTTAACAGCTTTGTCCATCCCAATGGCAAATGGAATTTTAAGTGTGTTTATTTTCAATGCTTCCCCTATCCAGTAGATCCTCCTTAAAGGGATAGATTACCCACTTCAATTAAGATATGTGACGAATTAGGGATCCACTTGTATCCTTGCCGTATCGTAGAGATGTGCCGTGATCTAGTGGATACGTCACCCGGTACGAGTCCCGCCACAGCATTAATGTACTTTGGTAAGACGTTATCTACATCTGCTTCACTCCACCCAGGTGAGGTAGATGCGTACCTGTCAGGAAATACATTTCTTGAAATGATAAGAGTGCCATAATGGCAGCCATGCTAAAGCTGGGGTTAATTTAGGAGTGCCAACAGTGTGAAGTCTGACAGACATGAGCACTATACAAAAATCTCACTGTTATTATTATCATTATTATTAAGGCTGTGCATAACAGTGTAATGAGGTACCCGAGTACACTCCCAGGCTCACAGGCGAATACTTGAATATTCGGACGCCAATGTTTTTTTATAATTTTTTTGAATTTTTTTGAATTTTTTTGATTTTTTTTTGTTGTTGTTTGTTTTTGTTTTTGCCACCACCATACCTGGAGCAGTATCCCAGTTCTGTCGCCGAAAACGCATGCAATTTTACTTTGAGTTGCAGTTGAAGGCGCCGATTTAATAATAATAATAAAAGTAAACAATGCTGTTTTAAAAACCAAAGATGGCAGAATAATCCATTTTCCTCCAAGTCCAAACAGAAATCCAGACATTTGGTCCCAGTTTCTGAGTGGTGAGTTTGACAGTGCTTGATTTGGGAAACATTTTTACCGACGGCACCATGCCAGCGGCCGCCGCTCACCCAGGCACGGGTAAGCGTCGGCCTGGACAGATTTTTTTTTTTTTTTTTTTTTTTTTTTTTGCGGCCGAATATTCGGTTACAAGAAATCGTACCCGAGTAGTGGTCAACCGTGCGGGTACTCGAGCATTCGACTACACGTCGCAGCCCTAATTATTATTATTATCATCAGTATTTATCTGTTATATTGTTATTATTATTGTTGTACAAAAAATGAAAATTGAGAAGATCTACCTGTATAAATGCATGCAAATGGATAGTAATAACGTAGTACACATTTGAACCCATGTGTCCAGAAATGTCATTTAAAAGAAAATAGCAATAGAAAGTGCAGACACATCTGTACCTCATAATGGTTATTGGAACAAATAGTTTTATTCATTTCCCTATTATTAAATAAAAAACATATGGTAAAGATAATTGCATTAAATCCCTCTGAATCTGAGAAGTCTTTGAATTTCAAATTCACCTGTGAAACTCTAATGCAAAAATAGGTCATTCATATTTAGATGGTAGACGTAGATAATTATCCAATGAAGACTGACAAAAAAAGGAGGAGGAAAGGGAAAGATCCTTAAAAGAATAGACAGCCAGAGGGAAAGTGGACAATACCTCAAAGAACTGAGAGCGATTTAAGAGTAATTGAATTTCTACAGCAGCTTCAACTTGAAATTGTGAAATGACCATGGACGCTAAAGTACAGTTACCCGAGCGGCCAATAAAAGAAAATACCTCAACAGTACTAAAATTGCCAGAGCTAACACAATAAAGCGGGAAAACACTGGCAAAGTTGGTTTTATCGGTCCAAAATTGAATTAGCCAATTGTCTCAGTTAGATGTGCTAAGCCGCCACCGCCGGTACTGGAGGAATCTAGTCCCCCTTGGTCAAGGATTCGAAACCGACAAACGAGAAACAAGAGGGAGTGAAACGGGTCTCTGAAATACTCCATCAGCGTTACTATGGAAACTAACAAGCAGATGTATCTAATTCGAGCGGAGGGGCATGTTCAAGGCTGTTGAGTTACACCCAGGGGGATGGGTAAGGGAGAATAAATAAGGATGGTGATTTCTAAGAGAGATCTACAAATCATGCAAGTAGTAAAGTGGGTTTAAAAAGAACCTCTAGTATGAAGAAAGGGGCATATGATTACTCAGTTTATCAGCAATTTCTACGAATCAAGATGAAATTAGAATGGCGACGTCTTTTTCAGAAGAAGAAGGGGAAAAGAAAGAATTGAAAATGAGCTGGGATGTAATTATTCAGAGTGTTATAAAACAGATTTACAACTGTACATGTACATTGAGATACAAGTGATATCTAGTGTACAGCAATAACCACTTTATCTAGAATAAGACGCTTATGTGTTCTGGATTACATGTTTCAAAAACTGATATTTTCTGTGTATCATGTAGACATCGTAGACTACCTCAAAGCCTTGAATCGGTTGAAAGAAAAAATATAAATTCATACCACATGTCTTTATGTTTTTCTTTCATTTCTGTACATTTCAAGTCACTGCTTTTGACATTTACATATGAAGTTTTCTCTTATTTATCTGACTTTCGGGCGGCGGTTATAAAGATATAACATGAATCAGTATCTTTGGATTAGGGATGGGACGGAGATGTGGATATACTTGCACTTCTAATTAAACCTGGGGAGGGTCTGTGACGTACTGTAGTCTATCTGATCAAATATGTTGGCTTGTATAGATAGAGGAGGGGGAAGAAACATGACTGGAAAGGTTATCTCCATCTCCTTGCGTTGCCTTTAAGGGCACATTCACACAATGGGGTTATATTGTATGAGGAAACGCTTTAAAGGGAATGTGAAAGTGAAGTGAAAGGGCATACTTGATGTTTCCAGGAAGTTGTTATTGGAAAGCATAGAGATGTGTAAAGTTCTTGTTCTATACCACATTTGGTCTGCAAAGTACAAGACGGTCATCATTCTGGAGACGGCGGCTTGACATTTGTTCCTGCCACAATCGCTCTGGGCTTTCATTTCATCAAATGTATATGGTTGGGGTTAGGGATGCAATTGGTTTTTAGGTTAATTTAAGGGTTAGGGTAAGAGTTAGACATAGTGTTTGATCCAGGCTTTAAGTAAGGAATTGGATTAGGATAGGAGATTAACATGAAAGCAAAGTTCCTGGAGCAAGTTTCATACAATACCTACACCTGGGACCCATTTTACAAAGCCCATTTCAATGACAAATGACCAAAAAACAGTGACGAATTTGCTGATAACTAATTAGAAGCAGGGATTTCACTAGCTTATAACAGAAACTTTCATCTGCACTGATGACAAGTTTTGGGAAATGGGGCCCAGGATGCTGTAACCAGTATACAACTGCGCTGTGTTCACATAGCAAACTGTATCTAATCATTGGTATACTTTTCATGTACATCTATAGTCAATAAACACTCTGAATGGGGCTGCGGAAGTGTATGTCAGGGGGTGATAGCTACTCTATACTGTATTGATACTTACCTTTTGATTTACAGCTCAAAGAAAGAGAAAGCTTGAGAGCAATGTTTAGAGACCTGCGGAACTGGGAGAGCGAGCGCTCAGGACGGAAATTGGCCTCTTGCCTAACAAACCCGATCGAGCAGGCACGAACGTCGAGCCAGAGCTCCCCCTTTCATTAGTGCGCTGGTGGCAGGAAACTCAAAATGCGTGCTTTTGTCCCAATTGTGACTTCGTGGATACGATGAAACGCTGGCAACCTGGGTGTATATAGGCTCTCTCATTTAGAGCTAGAGTGGAGGACTGAATACATAACATGAGTGAGAGAGAATGAGAGAAATGGCTTGAACTGAAGAGGAAAAGAGAGGGTTAAAAAAGGTTGTTTATTTCATTCAAAGGGATTGTCTAGAAATAAAGTGACTTTTCAAACTGAGGGTTTTTCCAATTTGTTCCGCTTTGCTCCCACTTACAGTATTTTTACTCTTCGTCAATATTAAACAGTGTTCAATCAAGGCTACATGTAGTTCAATGAATACATTACTCATGAGATATTAGTGAAAATTCGAAAATTAGTAAAATGGGTGTGGTGTTGTTTTTTCCAGATGAAATTTTGTTTATGTAGGAAAGTCATGACATAGAATGAGTGAGAGGATAAGAAAAGAGAGAGAGAAGAGGGGGGAAGAGAAAGAGATTATAAATAGAGAAAAAATGTTGCAATCAGGAGAAAAAGAAGAAGGAAAATGTGTGGGAAGGGCAAGGGCAATCTTTTAAAGGGAGATAAGTGGGGGAAAGGAGTTGCAGAGAGAAAGAGAAAGATAGCTAGCTAGCTAGAAATAGGTTTATTAATAGAACGAATAGAAGAGAGAAGAGGAGGTTTAGAGAGAGAGATATATCTGTATATAAATAGAGATAGAGTAGATGGAGTAGTGGACTAGACAGGTAATGGATCACTCCAGCTTTGTATTTATCATGCCCTGTTCACACATACTCAATGTACGTCAAACTATAGCGGTGGTACTTTTCATGTTATATCACAGCAGTCAGACAGTCCATGTATTAGTCTTCAGTATCTCCTCTCCTTTCATTACCGGAAGTATTTTAATTCAGCATAATTCTTAGCTTCACAAATTCGAACCTGCTTGAGTTTTACCCCATACGTTACACCAACCCTATAGGTTACTCCTTGAGCCTAACATCATCTGCGTGTTTCTTATATTTGAAAGGTGACAAATCCTATGTTTCTAGCCAAAAGGGCATTTTACTTACCGTATATAACGGTGTATAAACCGCACTTTTTTGCCGCCGAAAATTTTTCAAAGTCGGGGGTGCGGTTTTTTTTTTTTTTTTTTTTTTTTTTAAGTTTCAATTTATGCCCCTCCACCTGGCGCTATGCCTGGCAATGTCTCCCAGCTCGGTAATCGGTGTGTTGACTCGCCACTCGGAAACTAGAACAACACTCAAATTTGTCTGTCATCTTGGTTTGAAAGTAATCTTTCTGATAGATCTCAATATGTAGTTTATAATAATAATTCCTCCAATTTTTCTTCTATTACATGGTGTACCACAAGGTTCTGTCCTAGGTCCCTACTGTTTTTTAATTTACAGTACCGTAATGATCTTACACACACAAAAAAAAATCTCGGCAAAAAAAAAAAAAAAGTTTTTTTTTTTTTTTTTTTTTTTTTTTAAAGGGCGAAAAAGAGGGGTGCGGTTAATACACGAGGGCGGTTTATACAACGTTATTTACGGTAATAATTCTTGTTCAAGAATATATGAGGACCCGCCCGCGCATGCACAGATCATTATCGTTCCGCCATTTTTCTAGGTGCAAAACAATAGGATTTCGTCATTAACTTGCATACTTTAACACCCTTCTGGCTCCAAACAGATGAAATATAAAAATTGAAATTTCAGATGCTCAGTAATTTTGTAACACCAAAGAGATATCTAAAGCTCTGATATCCCCTTGGAATACTTCATATTGTGTAAAATAAAAGTATTACCACAAGCCCAGGAGTATATCGTTTGGAAATCTTCAGAGGGTTGTGAATGTGAAGCTACAAACAAATAATTTCAATTGCTTTGTTATGCAATATTCCTCCATGTTTTTATGTAAAATCTAAGATTGCATAACTCTTGCATATGAATAAAATGCCTATCAACATAAGTGTTCTTTCAGACTCCGCTATCTCACTCTGAAAACACTCATTTGATAGGTTTCATACCTTTACATGTATCTCTCTTTCAAAATGTAGGTTTTATGGTACAGCATTGTTTAGGTTCCTTGAGATTTGTACTCTTCTGGCATTCATCTTTTCAATATAGGTTGTGATGGTTGGAGGCTAGTCGTGTAGAAAATTACTTCACACAAACTCTCCTGAGAAATTACCTAAAATTTGTTTTTCATTATGAATGTGCGCATAGATATCTATATTAAAGGACCACCCATTTATTAAGTCAACACAGTAGAAAAGGGAGGCATGAATGCAGTAAGCTGTAAAGAATGCAAAATCAAGCATTCAATTCGTGTTAAAATGTTGTTTGTACAAGAATTGAAACAAACAAAAATACTTAACTGATGCAATTAAACTTTATAAACTCATTTTTGAATTTGGTCATTACAGATATCTTACAAATCCCTTTTGAAGAAGGTTTTGAACACTACTCATAAGCATGTAGATCCCAGGGCCCTTTTTCATAAAACTTGTCATCATTAACAAATGCTAAATTTTTATGACAAATCTGCTCTCAACCAATCAAATGCCACTATTTCAGTAGCTTATAACAACTATTGTAACTTCTCATTGATAACAAGTTTAATGAAACAGGGTACAGAACCATACATACCTTGCTGGTTGTCAAGCTTCTACTGTCAACTCTTAGTCTGCTTTCTTCAACTAATGGAACAAACGATGGACTACCACAGTCAACTTTTGTCACACAATCAATGTGTATGGAACATGGAATGTGAAAGTCAAGGATTTCAAGGGACTAAACAATTTATATTTACAATGTTCCATGTTTTTATTCTTATCAGTTCCATACTAGAGACTCCTGTGAGACAATCACAATAATGATCAAAATTCTCTGGTTAATATTTACTATGTTTTTTCGTTTATATTTTTCAGTTCCATTTAAAAGGCATGTGCAACGATTACAATAATGACCATAATTCTCTGGTTAATATTTACTATGTTTTTTCATTGATATTTTTCAGTTCCATCTAAAAGGCATGTGCAACGATTACAATAGTGATCAAAATTCTCTGGTTAATATTTACTATGTTTTTCCCTTGATATTTTTCAGTTCCATCCCAGAGGCCTGTGCAACGATTACGATGACGATGAAACAGAATTTGGAACGGTTGCAGTGGTCAACCTGGAGTCTTCCTACATTGATCCTCATCCATGCCTTTCTGTATATGACAAGGTCAGTAGATGGTCAAGTCCAAAACTGTTGTGACATGATGCTTCACGATTTATAAATATTAATGATTTTCATGGCAATAAACTTTGGGGAATTGCAAATATTAAGCGTTTTGTCTTTGGTGAAGCTTGCACGAATCTAAGCCACTCAAAACATTTGAGAACATTTCATGAGCACAGAAAAATTCTGGTTTTAAGGTACTTTTTCCCAAATGTTTCTGATATTTTCAGTTTTGTTTTAAACATTCCTGCTAATTTTATCAAATCTATTGCCCTATACAGAGCTTTATTCAGAATTAATTAACAAGGAAAATATTTCTTTGGAATTAGACTTTAATTATTTTTTTGTATTGATTTTTAAAGTTCTTATTAATGATTATTGATATGTGGACAGCAAATGACCAAAATTCTAGGACTTTGCCTTACTTTGCCTCAGAGAAAAACTTCAGCAAATACATTGTACATTGGAATATACAAGAAGCAATTTATCCCAGGCAAGCTCCTTAAAAGTCTGGACAAAAACAATGATGCCAACAGAATTTTTTTTTTTTCAGAATATGCAACAACAAAGAATAGTCCATGATGAAATGTAATGAATTAAAAAAAAAATCAATACACATTGTGATGATGTAATTATTTAAAAATCAAGTACACTTGTTGATGGCTTTTTGTTTCCTTGTATAATGATAACAACAATCTAACACAAGTTAAAAAGAAATAAAGCTCAACGAGGCATTGTCAAACCAGCATCAGCATTCCTTCTTTAATTAGTTAAAAGATGGCTTCCAATTGTTTAATATGAAGATTTGTTTTAAAGTATCACAATGTTTCTATTATGGGTCCACGTTTGACTACAAAGCTTTTCAACTTGGGTAAAATGAACCAATGGTATTCCAGTCATCACTTGGCCATAGCTATTTTCATGTAATATGTATACACTATAGAGGCTCATGCACATACAAAGTAATCATTGAAGAACGACATTCCGTATCTTATGTTCAATATTATACACGCCTGGTTACGCTCGATCATTTCATTTAATAACAAGGGCAGCGAGCTTTGGTTTGAAAAGCAGATCTTAATTGGCGACATTGTGCAGAATAGGATTGAATTCATGTGGTTTTCTCATGTGGAAATTTCTTAGAAACCTTCGCCATCAAAGGCCCATCAATAGTTGAATGTCCAGTCAATTATAGATAGCTAATTACTGTGTTGACTTACAAGATGTTCTATGGTATGACCTCTTGACATTGTTATGTTCAGAAACTCTTGTATTCGTCTTAGAATGAGAGGCTGATTGGGGTGGGGGTAGAAGAGAGTGGTGGGGAAGGGTTAGAGAAGGGGAGGGGTAGAAGAGGGGGAGGGGTAGAGGAGGGGGAGGGGGGTAGAGGAGGGGGGGAGGGGTAGAGTAGGGGGAGGAAGAGGTGGATTCAAAAGGATACAAAGTGGTAGGAAAGGGGCAGAGTGGGGGAGGGAGGGCTATGAGAAGGATACAAATAACCCATTCAAATAGAACTCTAAAAAATAGCATCTAGTAGAGAAGGAATGGTCTCCAGGGTTCAAAGTTCCAAATGAATAATATAAAATGGCAGCACTAAAAAGTTTGAAACACTCTCCGGAAAAGGTATTTCTAAAGTCATCAAATTTGTACAGAAGTATCAAAAGTACAATAGTATCGAAAAGAACAAACAATGTCACCAAATACAAGAAATAGTACAGTAATTATTTTGCTTTGGGTATTAGGAATATTTCTGACATTTAATACCAACCTAATTTATACCAATCATAAGATAATTGCAATTAATATGATGTTAAGTTATAAAACAAATAAAAAAAGACTGTGCAATGTCTCATACACCTGTAGAATGTTATACTATTATATGTAAAGTATGAACTTTTGACTTATATGAGCAGTTTAATAACTTTTCTTGTGATACCTATGGAGAAAAAATTCACCACCCAACTGTAAGGTCCATCTTGAATTATCATTTATATTTATTCCACTTTACTTTCTTCTTAGTATGTGATGGTATCTGTCTGAGTCTCATCCTTCACGTGTTCTATTCATTCACTGTGATGGTGGTGTAAAGCATTATAAGCTGATTAGACTTGAATTTTGACAATGCGCATTCCAGAAACTAACAACCAACACAAAGGGACCGAACAATTATGCAGATTAAGTGCATGTTTTCTAGTGCAGAAAAAGGGAAAACGTGTTTGCATTGAAGATAAATAGCTTACAAATCCAGTTACTGACAAAGTAGATCAGACCAGAGTTTGGCGGTCTCTTCCTTTGATGTTTGGCCCGAGAGAGAGGAGAGGGGCATAACAAGCGCACTCTGTATAGAGAGCCTGGTAGAATGCTTTGGTGAAAATGGGTACATTGGTGTACCTTTCAAGTGCCGCCTTTCTTTCTCTGGCACTCTCTCTCTCTCTCTCTCTCTCTCTCTCTCTCATCTGTCTTTCTTTTTCTATCTCTTTTTCTCTTTCTATCTCTTTTTCCTCTTCCTCTCTCTCTCTCTCTCTCTCTCTCTTTCTTTCTCTCCCTCTCTTTTTCTCTCCCTCTCTCTTTCTCTCCCTCTCTCTTTCTCTCCCCCTCTCTTTCTCTCCCTCTCTCTTCCTCTTCCTCTCTCTTTCTCTCCCTCTCTTTCTCTCCCTCTCTTTCTCTCCCTCTCTCTTTCTCTCTTTCTCTCTTTTTCTCCCTCTCTTTTTCTCCCTCTCTTTTTCTCCCTCTCTTTTTCTCCCTCTCTCTTTCTCTCTTTCTCTCACTCTCTCTTTCTCTCCCTCTTTCTCTCCCTTTCTCTCCGCCTCCCTGTCTCTCTGTCTGATCTCCTTATTGTCAATTTGTTTGTTTAATCCTGTAATAAATTTTCATCCCTCTAATTATTTCTGTCTGACTTTTGCTAATTTTATTACTGTATTATTAATGCACATCTTTGTGTGTACATGTCTGTTTTTTTTATGAATGTCTGTCTCTCCCCAGAAGGTTTTCCTTTCTTTGTGAATTTAATATAACATCATTACCGGTACTTGCTTCGCATATCAAATTGAGGAGCTTTCTTTTCATTTCTTAATCTCTCTCTTTATTCTCTCTCTTTCTCTTTCCCTCTTTCTTTCTCTATCTTTCTCTTTCTCTCTTTCTTTCTCTACATGTAGTTCTCGATTTCTTTCTGTAACTCTGCCTGTCCATGTCTCATTCTATCACTATCTGTCTCTCCCTTTCTCTCTCACTCTCTGTCTCTCCATATATCTCTGTTGCCCACCTCTCTCTCTCTCTCTCTCTCTCTCTCTCTCTCTCTCCCTACTTCTGTATGTACATACATTTACATGCATCTTTTGTTCCTTTCTTCCTTCTATCCCTCTTCCCTTTTCATCCCTCCTTCCTTCCATCATCCAATGGCAATAGGTCAATGGATGTAACGGTCTTGAGGATGTCTGTGATAGACACCTATAGAACAGGAGTTCAACAAGTCTCTCTCCCAGCTCACTTTACCCTTGATCTTCCTAGCAGATCACCCAGCATATGCTACATAAATTCTCTCTTTCTTCTTCTTCAAGTTTTTTGTTAAGATGCCTGGAAGATTGCATTCCCACACATATTCCCATGGCGTATCTGCCGCCGTTCCTTCGTTCGTTCTAGTTTGTAGCAAGAGTTAGAATGTCCAAAGGGAATAAAGATTTTGTTTCACATGAGATAAAAGCTTTTAAAAAAATCTTGGTCATCTTATCTTGGTCTAGTCCAACAAACCTGATATGAAAGCCATGGGGAGATGCGCGATGGCTCTTTGGCCTCGTAACCGGGAGGTCCCAGGTTCAAAATCAAGTCGATGCCCTAGAACTCTTTGGTATTGGTAGTAATCCTCATTAGCAGGACATAAAACCATTGAAAAACATGTCTTTAAAAAAAATATATCATCTTATCATCAATTCATTCCAGAGAATGATTCATTTAAATTTCAAGAGAAGTATATTTGCTCTCATATGGCTAAAGAGAAAAGTAGGAGCACATAGGAATATGTTGGTTACAATATTTACAATATGCCTCTCATGAATCTTGGTACATCTTCAATGTGGAATAAAGAAGATTACAATCCAAGATATCTACTTTAAGTATTGGTAGAAAGCTCTCTAACCTCAATACCCTCCTACAAAATTCATGCTGTAAAAATATGCACGTACACCCTCTGTTAGAAGTGATAGGGGTATCTGGAAGGTCTATCCCTTTGTAGTCTGCACAATAGATCCTTTATCGACAGGACAATCCCCAGTCATCAGGGGGATAATCCCTCAACATAATTGCCTCATTCACAGGATAACATAGCTCAAAGGAGCGCCAATTTCTTAGAGCAATGTCCCTGCTTGGGCGACACAATGAGAAATTGAAATCAATCTTTGACTCCGACTCCTCTAATTCCACGGAGGGGTGTGAGGAGGAGAAGGAAAAAGGCCCGCCTGTGATCCGTTATTTGTTGGAATAAAGGAAGGCTAGAATTTATTAGTATTATGAGCTCAAGCATGGCTCCACATTAACTTTTAATTTGTAAGAGGGCGGTCATTATGATGATGTGAGAAATGAGCAGTCTAGTTATACCTTGTAAGTTGTAATGGAATAGGTTTGATTAAATTATAGGATTGTCGTTAGCCCTGGGAATCATTGACTACCGGTACCTACCAATGAGATTTTGTTTTTTTACGGTTATGTTCTTCATGATCTGAAATTCTGAATCTTCATCGTCTATTCAAACTAGTTCTTTCAACTTTCATGAGGGGTCTTCAACTGAGATTTAAACATAGAGCTTCTAAAGACCATATTTATGTAAGGGCGGTCATTTTGAAGATGTGGAAAATGAGTGGTCTAGCTGTATCCTGTGATGGAATAGGTTTGATTAAATTTGGGGAGTTTTTTAAGAGGGTCGTTAGCCCTGGGAATCATTTGACTACCGTACCTACCAATGAGATTTTGTTTTTTTTCATGAATTTCTTTCTTCATGATCTATTCAGAGTAGTACTTTCATGAGGGGTCTTTAAAAAAACAGATTACAAATGTTGTTGCTAATTCCATCTACTTTGTTTTATGCAGGGTCCAACTAGTGCACAATATCCTTGGTGGGTTTTAAAAACAGATAAAGACAAAAACATAAAAAGAATGTAAACTATATGTAAAGGCACTAAGAACCAGAATTCCTTTTCCTTCAAAATATCAAATGCACATTTTGAAGAAGTTAAGTAAAGATTCGCGCACAAGTTTAACAGTTTCCACTTTCGCTTGAAAACTTTTAAAGAAGTCCCTTGTCTGGTCCCCCACTTCTCCTGGGCATTTTAGTATTCTAGGACATTGGTATTGCAGATGGAAAGTTTGAAAGATGTGGATAATGGTTGGATATGGAGGATTCCCATGCCCCGAAGAAGGCTTATTCTTGGAGGAAATTGTTTTATTCATCAGGTAGAGATAGATCGGATCGAAAACATGAAAGCGTTGTTCTGGAGGCGGTAGAATACTTGTCTCCATTTTCTTCCACGGTGCGTCATATGCATGAACCAAACTACATATTACCAATCATGAACCTGAGCCCTCCTTTTGCATAAAACAAAGTTGAGTTAAAAAAGTAACTAAAAAGTTAAGCGCAAGTTCTAGACATGCCATTTATCGGTTGAAAATCAAGTTTAGTCAAATATCTTAGATGTGCTTAAATGCAACGTGTTGTATTGCAAGAGGCCCCTGAACCTGTATCTTCACACGAGTGAGACCGTTTATTATACATGTACAGTACCGTAGTTCCCATTTTTGATAACAAGATTCATACTTAGTGGAACCACCTCCTACAAACCATGGGAACTAGTCAAACAACAAATTCAAGAAAAGTTTTCACTCTACTTTTCAGCACTCTCTGAAAACTGAATGTTATTCTTCCAATCTTTCAACCCTAGTCAATTGCTGCACTATTAAATAATCTTCCATTTCCACAAAATTAAAAAACTATAAAACTTGAAACAGAGTAAAAGGTTATTACTGTACTCTTAAAGACCAATTTACGTTTGATCTTGGTAGTTCAAGACCATTAACCTTAATGCTTAATTTTCCTAAATGTCCCTCAAGGATAATTTTCTGAAATGTTCTATCAACAGTTTCCTGTGGGGTGCCTGGGTAAAGACCACATTAAAGGTACTTTGTCCCATTTGCAGGCCCCCAAAAATGAAAAGGTTAAATTCCAATGGCAATTGAAAGATAATACTGATTTAGAACTTCCCTCAAAACGAAAAGGCTTGAAAATAGCTTTAAGTGGGAAAATAACGACCATTAGTTGTTGATTCAACTTTATTGATTGCAATCCATTTAGTAATAGTCTGATTTTTAAAGGTACCGGTATCTGTTGAATGCAGAGAGCCAGTAACAGAAACATGATATGAAACATTTTCATCCCAGATGAAAGAAAATGTACTCCATTTTGTGCTTTATCATAGTACTTAACCATTTCTGTGCTGTGGGCTGCGAACCCTGCCCAAGAACTTGAGGCTTGAGGCTTGAACCATGGACCTACTGGTCCATGCTTGAACACTGCATTTGGACCAAGACGCCCCCAAAAAAATCTTTAAAAAAAAGAAAAAAAGTTACAACTATCCCAAATTTGAAATCAATGGAATGTATTTAATGCCCAATTTATCAATGAAACAAAGGATTTTAAGTAAAAATATTACTCTTACTGAAAGTTCAATTATGTTCAGAAACATATTGGCCAAGGGGATTTAAGGCAACTGTACTAATTTGCTACTATTTATTTAAAGTTGTCTGTACATATTCTACATTAATGTTTTTGGATGTTATCTTTGTATAGTGTCGACTGCAAATGTTAAGTACATAGGGAACCATGTTCTTTAATCCTCTTTGCAATATTTCTACTCTCATTTCTAATTTGCTATTATTTCTGCTACTTTAATACAGGCCAAAAGAGCAATACACCGTGGCGCCACAGCAGTTATCTTTGTCGTGTCGGATAGCCCTTCAGCCATTCAACAGGTAAGACCCAATACAGATATGACAACAATGTATGAGTTTGAGTTTGAGTTTGAGTTTGAGTTTGAAGTTTATTATCCAAACAATAAGTACATCAATATAACAATCAAATGTGAATAGAGTGGAGAAGTGTGACGTCATCAAAAATCTATTTTTAGAATTTCTCAATTTTTTCTTCATATTCCGAAAGAACATCAAAAATAAGGTCCAAATGTCGAAAACCAATTGAATATGTTAAGTATTGGCTGAGTTATGACCATCCGAATGAATATATGTCCTATGGGAACTCAGTGTTATATGCTCTGGCTCCTAACCATTAGGAGCCAGAGCATATAACACTGAGTTCCTATGGGGAGTATATTTATTCAGATGGTCATATCTCAGCCAATACTTAACATATTCAATTGGTTTTCGACATTTGGACATTATTTTTGATGTTCTTTCGGAATATGAAGACAAAATTGAGAAATTCTAAAAATAGAATTTTATGACGTCACAGCTTCGGTACTCTATGTTTAACATTGAAAAGATAAATGAGACCAGAAAATACCATTAAATGCTAAACGTGTCTGGTACCGCTAACACAAAAAAGTATCACAACAATGAATGAGAATGTAGTGAATAAATATGAAAAACTATTATGCATATGATCACAAGGTAGTAACTGTGGGTAGAAAGATCAATGGCACCAGCTCATTCATTCGATATTAGACTGAGTTCCCCCTTTTCTGTCATTGACAGGTAAATTAACTCTGAATTATTCCCTATGAAATGCTTCTGATTTGAAGGTGCATCCAAAATGGTGCTGACTTTCATATAAATCATGAGCTGCCAGAGCACATTGTATCTGCTGTAGCAGTTGTTCCCATGGTAACTAATAATACCTCTCTTTTCATATGGAGCTTTTGGGTGTGGGTTGAGTGTGATACAACCATTTTTTGCATATAATAGAAACGGTATTATGCATTTAATGGATTTGTCCATCCTGATCAGAAAACACAGATTTTAAGGATTTATTTTTGATTGAACATAGTTTTGATAGAAACAAGGTATAATGCATTTATGAGACTTGTCCATCATGATCAGGTCATGCAGATTTTAAGAATTAATTTGTTATGATTAAAAGGAATATTGATTCAGCTTACCATAAAAGGCTACTGTATTCAGTGTGCCTTTAAAGTTTTGATAAGTGAGATATCAATTATTTTAAAAACAGTAATAATAAAATAATTAGTTCGATTGGAAAAGTTCTTCGACCAGACTAGCAGTCGCCTTTGCCCTGCTTACAAGTCCATACATATGTTGAAATACAGCACAGTTTGAAAAGAATCAATGGGCTCTTGTCTACATTACACTACTCTATAGTGTTGTGACTTCCCTCTGTACTGGGAAACTGTCAAATTCTTGCAAGTGCCACGGGGGTCAACTTCAAAGGTTAATGCGCTTTTAATGACTGGTGTTGCCGAATTTGGGAGTCCCAGCTTCTGTGAAATATGCACCACAAGTTTCCATCTTGAGGTCTTTAACCGGGTTAAGTTGTGGATTGATGCCAGCATATTAGACCACGTAAAGAAGCAAGAAGAAGGAAAACAAATTAAGGGTACCTAATTAATGAAGAATTGCATTTGGACCCAGATTTCTACATAATCCTACGACTTGTCAGAAGAAACGTTGGCTATTTGCAAGATGTTTCCGATGCCATAATTATTGAAAATTTCTTCAATAGCACAAAGTGGATAGACTGAGTCTAGAGTTGCAATTTAGAACTCTTATAATTATGAGAGGGCCAAACTGGTGGCCATGTCCTTTTAGCACATTTTCTCTTAATATTAATTGTGAATTAATGTTAATTTATCCTGAGAGAGAGAGAGGGGGGGGGGGGGAGGGGAGATAGTGTTTAAAACATGCAAATAGTAAAGATGAAGAGAAAGAAATTGATGGAAGGGAGTGGGGGAAGTGAGATACATTATGTACTAAAAAGTAGCTTAGACGGAACATTTGAAGCACTATAGACAGAAAAGGGAGATTAGATGAACATTGAAGGAGAGAGGGAGAAAGAGAGAGAGTGAGAGCGGGAAATGGAGAGAGAGGGGGGGGGGGGGGGGGAGAGAAGAGAGAATGATACTAAAGGATGAGGAGAAAGAAAATTAGGAATCAAAGTTTAAGATTAAGATTTAACAGAAAAAACAAGAAAAGGAATGGAAAAGAGCAAGCAGATAATCAGGAGCAATAGATCGACACAAAAGGGATAATAGATGAGCATTTGAGCGAGAGAGAGAGAGATAGAAAGAAGTGATGCTATCCAGGAGGACAACAGCTTGCTCTTAGCAAAAATATGTTACTGCATGCATCCTGTTGAGAGATAATATTTCACGTTGGCAGCAACGATTTATTTGCCAGGTCATCCATCCCCATTTGACTGAACCAACCGGGCTCTGGAAATGGGCAATAAAAGTTTGTAAAACAAATCGAGCTGCTGAAACAAACAATCCAGTTGATATATGATCTATATCTAGTCGCTATCAACAGACACAACTTCAAAAGATATTCCCCGCAACTTAATGTCATGGTTTTCCATCAAGAGAAAAATAATTATTGCAAGACAGTGATATGAATTACACGTAGAGTGTCTTATGTAACTAATCATTTCTGAAATCATATTTATAAGAGTCGGTACAAAAAATACAATTTCTTTGCTATCAATCATGTGTCTTTTAATATAATTTGGTCAAAAGTACTTGTAAGTGAGCTTTCATTGATTTAAATTTCTAAAAGAATCTTATCAATACCTTGGTTTAAGTTCTATTCATACATTCTAGACCGTCTCAAAGATGATTGAAGATGTTGAAGATCTGATTAATTTCTTCATTTTTTATCAATCTTTTCAAACTGAAACTTTCAAAAGCTAATAAAACTAATATTTTGATCTGAATTTTGTTTTTTAATTAAGTGATTTTATAAGGAATCTCATTGTTATCACAAATTAATGTTATTAATATTAACTTCTTTGTTTTATCTGTTCTCAACATATAAATGTACAAATTCCAAAGATAACGTAGAGATTCCCTATGACTACAATGAGATGAAGACAGAGCTACATTGAGATGGGTGGTGGGCAGGGTACTAAGCTGCTTGCAAAATTAGCATCACCGGACAGTGATCTCAAGTATCTCATCTCCATTATCACTCTCCATCCATGAAAAATGGCTCATTCAGACTAGAGAAAGTTTTTATGAAAAAACGTAGAAATAAACGTAAAAAGAATCAACATATCAAGAAAGGGGCATACAGAATAGATTACATCATTGTATGAAGAAACATTTAAAGAATCAATGTATGACGAAAGGGGGGTATAGACTAGATGGCATTATCGTATGAAGAAACGTCAAACATGTATCAAGAAATTAGTTTTGCAGAGGTCAATTGACATAGCAGTGCGGGCTAAAAATAGTCCCGCCCAGTTATATAATTTTCGTACAATACAGCGTTCAGAGTAGAAGGGGACCATGAATCTTTATCAAGATTTCATTTGAAACGATGCTCAGACATGCATTTCGCTATTATTTATGATGTTTCTTTATGAGACGTTCAGACTTAAAGGGTAATTACTTATCTTACACATGTAGCTAAACACTGAATTGGGTAGTCTAAACGTGGGTGAGGTAAAATGAACATCCTGCTATGTTGAAGAAGCTGAAGAGGATGATAGGGACTTTCCCTTATCTCCCCAGTAAATGGGCTCTTAAGGAGAATTTGAGAGGAGGGATTTATGAGGATCAATTTGATAGATTCTCTTGAAAAAATATGCACCTTTTATTACAACCTAGTTCCTTGCATTTTATTTCAAGGCTTGCTTGTACTAACTATGCATTTGCAAAATTTGCATATCTTTTTTTAGAGATAGATTTTGTAACGCTGATGTACAGTTTACTTTATAAGTATTTGAGTACATGTATGTAGACTTGTATACATTGCATCACATTGGAACTACCATATACATGTAGGCCTACTGACTATATACAATGTACTTTCTATAAAGGCTAAAACTGATATTCTTTCCTGTCATAGATAATCTTTTTTTTTTCTTCAAATTTGTTCTTTTCGAGCATAGGTTTAGATTTTTAAATCAGACCACATGATCTGGTTAGAGGTCAGAATTCTTCTATACCACAAGGGTTTGGGCAGAGAAATGAAAAGAAAGAAATTTCTCTTCTATATTTCTGTCCAGATTTCAGAAGCTGATGATCCAGAAATTTGGATGACCCAAATTCAAACCAAATGTCATCACAGGAGCTTGGGTCAAAGGTTATTGGAATCCCCCCCCCCCCCCTCTTTGTTTTGTTTCTATCTCGTTTTCTTTCCATATTTTTTGGAATATTTATTACTGGTAGTCATCTATTGAAAGTTGGAAGAGTGCTAAATCTATATAAAGTGCACCTACATGCAGATAATGCTATTTTGGCACTAAGCAGATTATTTTCACTTTTTTGATATTTGTTTGTTATTAACTAAAAACAATCTGTTTGGAGTCGTATGGGGGCATTAATGCACTCAAATTATTCTTCACTGTGTTGAGACCCTTCTGGTACCAAACAGATGACTTTTTTTTTTCTTCAGAATTTTTCAAATCAATATAGTTGAATTGATAGGACCTTGGTAATGTTCTTCCATTGTTTTTAGCAATGACGTATGTGGTGTATCGCATTTCATATGCAATATTCACATCAATCGGTTACCTGTGGCAATTTTCAAGAAAAATGAATTCAACACATATCATTGGGCCTTTGGGTGGCTCTGGTATATTGCCATGACTATAAGAGCCACAGGTGGAGTTCTCTCCACCTCCTTTAAAGGGAAAGTCCACCCTGAAATTAATTTAGTTTTAATAGGAGTAGAAAAATGAGAGAAACAAGTCAGTGAAAGTTTGAGCAAATTCCGATTAAAAATAAGGAAGTTAGGATTTTTTAAGTTGTGATCAATCAAACACAAATTGGCAACTCTATGACGTAAAATGCGAGCTCAACTTGCATTTGCTTAGTACTAAAAAAATCTAAAATTTTCATTTTCCCTCAAGAAAAATTTCAACCATACATGCACCCTAAATATACTCACCCTGCAAGGAACAAATATATATTCCGTCATCAATAACGAAGAAAACATGATTTTATGGAATATTACGCAAAAAGCAAATGAAGGAGAGCTCGTATAATACGTCACAGAGTTGCCAATTTGTATTTGATTGATCACAACTTCAATAATTCATAACTTTCTTATTTTCATTCAGAATTTGCTCAAACTTTCACTCCTCTGATTTTCTTATTATTCTGCCTCTATCGAAACAAACTTATTTTGGGGGTGGACTTTCCCTTTAAGACGCGGAAAATCTTGGTGGATTATTTAAGATTAAATTGAAGGGCAAGTGGTAATGAATACAATTTAGATGTGTTCAAGAAAGGTAAAAAAAAATATTCAGTTATCTACTGTTAGCAACTAAGTTATTTATCCCCTTAACCATGTTTTGTAATTTTGTCAAGTATGTGATAAAAATTAGTTTGTCCCGATTTGTGTTTATATTCAGTTATCTACTGTTAGCAACTAAGTTATTTATCCCCTTAACCATGTTTTCTAATTTTTTTCAAGTATGTGAGAAATTTTTTTAGTTTGTCCCGATTTGTGTTTCTTGAGAATTACAAGTATTCAACAAAGGCCCTGATTCAACCAGTCCACCATTCATTCATGATTTGTGAAGGGGGAAAAAAATCCATCAATTTACAAGGAGTGTGAATAATTTAGTTGTTAGCGGTATGTATAAGAACATTATGCTTACATCATTTTTTTTTAAATGCAAAGAGGTTACCATGTTCGATGTGAATGAGCCCTAGTACATGCCAATTCTACCAGTGTGAATGCTAGGTCAGATCAGTGACTATTAGAAAGACAGATTTTGATCAATAATTACTACCTAATTTCATTGAAACTATTCATGAAAAGCTCATGAATTTTTATTGATTTTAGAGTATGCTTTCATTTCCGGTTGGTCTGCAATACAGCCTGGAGATCAATAGATACTGAAAGGACCTCGAAAAATTATGATCTTAAAAAATGATAATAATAATCGTGGCATAATTCAAATCAGGTGGAGCATCAAGAATCTGTAGTGATTAAATCTGTTGGGTTTTTTACAATTAATTTTGTAGTGTTGATTTAATTTTTATGCCTCCGTTACGAAGTAGCCGGAGGCATTATGTTTTCGGGTTGTCCGTCCGTACGTACGTAGTACGTACGTCTGTACGTACGTCTGTACGTACGTACGTCCCGATCTCGTGATCGCGTTATCTGAAGAACCGATTGATAGATTCCTGCCAAACTTTGGTCATGTATGTATCTTGCAGAGCCGATGAACTGATTAGATTTTGGGGTCACTAGGTCAAAGGTCAAAGGTCACAGGGCTCATTATGTATGCAAAAACAGCTCGTGATCGCGTTATCTCAAGAACCGATTGATGGATTTCTGCCAAACTTAGGTCATGTATGTTACTTGCAGAGCCGATGAACTGATTAGATTTTGGGGTCACGAGGTCAAAGGTCACAGCGCACATTATGCATGCAAAAATAGCTTGTGATGGTATTATCATTAGAACAGATTGATGGATTCCTGCCAAACTTAGATCATGTATGTATCTTGCAGAGCCAATGAACTGAGTAGATTATTGGTTCATAAGGTCAAAGGTCAAAGGTCATGGGCTCATTATGTATGCAAAAATAGCTTGTGAACGCATTCTCATTAGAACTGACAGATGGATTACTATTTAACTCGGGTCATCTTGCAGAGCCAATGAACTGAGTAGATTTTAGGGTCATGAGGTCAAAGATCAAAGGGTCATTTATGTATATGAGAAATTGCTTGTAATCACGATATTCTGAGAACCTGTTAATGGATTACAAATCAACTTGAATTTGAAAAATTTCTTCTCTTTTGGTTTGTAAAATTGCTCTATGACGGAGGCATCATTTTCGACTGCGCGCAGTCGAAATTCCATCTAGTTATATATATTTTTCATTTTTTATTTTAGTTTATTTTTTTAATTTTTAAATAAATATTTATGTATATATCAGGGGTCTTGTTAATTATTTTTGAAGGAGGTAATTTGAATTTTATAGGAGGTACCATCACTTCGAGGGAGCGAAGCGACGAAGCCCGAGGAAGCGAAGCGACCGAGGGGGGGAGGGTGTGGGAGGGGGGTGTCCCCCCTCCCACGGTAGGGACCTTTTGGGATTTTCCACTTGAAATCGTGCAATCTGGTGCATACCTAAGAAGAAAATTTGTAGTTATCTTTCCTACCTTGTATTACACATATATTGTAATAAACACACATATTGTTCATGTTTAATATTACATGAACAATCTAAGAAAAGTTATTAAGTTGATAATTATTTATCACTTTGTACCATTGCTTTGTAATTTTTAATTAAACTGAGATGATGCACCATACTCAATCTTTCTACATCATGATTTGTTGAATACATGTACAGTATTTAAATAATGGGCAGCAGAGGCTAGATTTTGATTTTTTTTTTACTTGTGACTTTTATTTGGCTCCCCATATGAATTCTCATTTAATTATTTTTTTTTGACATGAAATTATTGAATACATTTAAGAATTTACTTCAGTTCCTGTTCATTTTATAATGTTATATCACTGTTTTTCCTGACAAAGTGAAGACACTGTATATTTGTTTATTCAACTTTTTTAAGGAAATAAATGAAAATAAAATAAATGAATTAACGGATTGGCTTCCGATTGCGATCGGAAGTTAGTTTTGAATATTCGCGGAGCGCGAGCCTGCATATATCATGCGAGCTAGCTGCGGGGATCCGCCGGGGACGTGGCCTGGCCGGCCTAAACTCAGCCGAGTTCAAAACTCTGTTGCCGATTTGCGCATCTCAGAATCTAAAGTACGTTGTCTCTAGACATTGCACGCACGTGTATAGGCCCCGGTTTCCGTGATCTTCAAATATCAAATCGGCAACGGATAGTTTGGTTACAGCGAGCTAGCTTCAGTTTTGTTATGATCAGTGTGTATATATTTTGTGCAGTGCATGCATCGTCTTCTCGCGTGCACATCGGGATCGCAATGGGGTAGGGACGGGCGGGCTTGGCCGCCGCGCTGTGGGGGGAGAACTGCGATGTAACGTTAGATAGATAGGTCTAGGTAAGTACGGACGACGTCGCGTTCGTGATCGTAAGGGATTTCGTCGACTGCGGCCGTGTATGTGCGGCACTAATTATATCTTGGACGAAATTAAGGAAATTTTGGATTAGCATTGATTTAGATCTACTTTCTGTGATTTTTGCAAGGTTTATTATAGGAATTATAGCCGGTAAGAAACGAGTGAATAGGCGGCAAGTTTTACCGGTTACCGGCTTTAAACGACAGCCCTGATATATATATATATATATATTTTTTTTTTTTGGGGGGGGGGGTTGTCTTTCTTAGTCCAAATCTTTGGTAACATTGAGAACTCGGACTGATGTTGTATGGGGTTCATTGATCAAGCTTATTTTATAGTAACGGTAAAAATGATTTAAAATAAAGAAGACATTAATGGCAAAGAAATGAATGGATAAATGTAGACAGTGAAAGAGAAAGAGAAATGATAGGCCCTATATAAGTTCAGTGTAGTATTACATGAAAAAGGGAGAGAGTATCTGAATTGCTACAAAGAATTACCATTTACAAAAAGTCAATCCATACTAAACTTGAGTTTGCTATTTAACATGAATGGGATGTCAATTAAACATGTATTTTAACTATCTTATTTTGAACTTTCTTATGAAAGTCGAAATTTACTAGTTTTTAAATTTGTGTGAAATCTTTTTTTATTCATTTTAACTTAATCTGTAACTCGTGCAAATATGTATTTTTATCAAATTGATTAATTTTGGGCTGGCTTCAAAATGCAATTGACCTGTAAAAGGGCTGCATGATTCTTTGCTCTCTCTCTCTCTCTCTCTCTCTCCTAGTACAAAAGCTATTATTTTCTGATCAAAGTAGCTAACAATCCGCATACATTCCTAAGATACACTGATAGAGGTCACATTTCAACAGAAAGAAAGAAATATCAAATTCTTGTGTGTGTTCAAGAAGAACAACAACATTCCTGTAATTTGTAATCCACAATACAATTGACAAACAACACATTTAAAGGGGAAGTCCACCATTCCATGAATTTATTTTGAATGAATGTACAAAATCAGAAAAGCACCTTAGAGTCTGATTAAAATCTTATAGAGAAAGAGAGTTAAAAAAAATGAACTAAAACATCACAAAATTATTATTACCCTCGCATAATTTGGTAATTTTATTACATGTATTTCCATTTGCAAGGTACAGTCTTTTTTTTTGTGTATGTATATATATATATATTTTTTTTTTTGGGGGGGGGTAAAGTGTGTACACATTTAAAAATAGGTACACTAGAGAACTGAACACAGAAGAGCATTTTTTTAAAGGATACATGCTTGGTGCAAGTTTGAGAAAACATTTCTATTTAAACTCTAAGAGAAAATTAAACTGTATGAAATCTTAAACATAACAAATGGAGACTAATTTGCAATGGGAATGCTAGACTTACCAATATACATGTAGAGATCATGCATCACCATTTTGTTATTTTTTTTATTCATGATCAGATATTTCTAAAACTTTCAATAATTCTGGTTTTATTGCGAAGGATGGATTTCCCCTTTAACTTCTTTTCTTGAGACTATGGATGTAATTTATGTTATAGCAGGTGAAAGGAGACAGTCTCATTTCCTCTGCTCGATATGACCTTAAATGACCTCAGATGGGATGTGTTTGGGTTTTAGTGGTAGTTTTCACAAGAATTCACTGTGTCATCGTCATCGACTTACAAAACTTACAATAAATCAAAAATATACATATTGTGTTTTCAATCTCGCTGCAATTAATTGTAACTTACCATGCACTGTTTCTATCTGTAACATAAAATTAATCAGAAGTTATTTGTTATCGTAAAGTAATAATTGAATGAAACGATTATCATAACTTTTTATGTGTCAGGGCCCAGAAACGTTTAAGGGAAAGTCCACTATGGCATCAAGTTGGGTTAGATAAAAGCATTTACCGAGGGCCCCATTTCACAAAACATGTCATCAGTGACAAATGACAGTTTTTGTTATAAGCTAGCGAAATTTTTGCTTCTGATTGGCTTTTAGCAGATTTGTCACTGATTTTTGTCATTGGTCATTGTAAAGAGGCTTTGTGAAACGGGCGCCAAATCAGTGAAAAATTCAGTGAAATCTGATTTTTTTTTTTTTTAATTTTTTTAATTTTTTTTTTTTAAATGAGGAGGTTATGATGTTTTAAAGTTGCGATTGATCAAACACAAATTGGCAACTTTGCAATGTACCTTTTGAGCACATGTTCATACCCACATCCAAGAAATAGACTCTTCTTTGACAGCAACCAGCCAGAACAGAACAAATTGTAAAATTATTAGTTTTAGAAATGGGAAAGGTGCTTAATTGCAAGTAAATTATGGAGCTGTCAATTTGCTTTTAGGTCAATCACAAATTTGAAATTCCATAATTTTTTCAGTGAAGATAAATCGTTATGATTAAGAGAGTTATTCAGTATGCAAGGATTATGAGGAGAGCAACTAGGGTATTCAATTAATATTTACAATAAAATAATCGGGTTTCTGTAAAGCTGCAATCTAGAGAGCTTGGATTTGAATTTAGTCTCTTTTGATTAAATATATATAGATATATATTTATATTTATTTACGTATGGATGTGATCAAATTGCATTATATAGCTTATGTAATGATGTTAGGGTGTGTACTTAATGCTGCAAATACTAAAAGAATCCTGTTAGCTCATCTAATCTAGATGAAAGCATTATTGAATGCTTTTAATGTCTTACCTGAGTCAATCCCCTCATAATACCCGAAGAGAAGTTTCATGATTTAAAACTCCATGGTAATAGTCATGTTTTCAAATACATTGGATTTGTCGAAAACTATAAATATGTCTCCGGAAATAGTTCCCTGGAAAATGCAGCTTTTTGTGTAAGTTATAATTTCAAAGACAGAGCTCTTGAGAAGAATTTGATATTTATAAATGAAGCAGAAATTGGATAACTTTCCCTTCAGCAATATTAAAGGTTAAACAAATGTGTGTGAGCAGAAACCATGGTAGCTCTGAAAAATTTCAGAAGACTTCTGGCGAAATAAGATTAGGAGAGAAGGAGAAAGAAGATACATGTATTCCCCAAGGGAGAGTTCATGAAAAACAAGTCTTATTTCCAGAAAGAATTAAACACATGAAATTAATTTTTCCAAGCTATGAAAGAACATACTATGATGATTGCATTTCCAGTTGAATGCTTTAAAGTCCGAGAAATTGGAGCACTTACAGCATTTTGTTCATACTTTCAATTGAACCAAATTCTAAAATGTTTGCATCTTTGACCAAACGTAAGGTGCCTCTGGAAACACACTGGTGAAAATGACAAAATAAAAAGAGAACCCTCAGAACAAAAAGAAAACCCTTGCAGTTGTAGGCCATTTCATTTCCTCTCGGTACAAGCATATAGTTTCCCGCTGTAATTTGATAACACTTGAAGATTAAAAGCAAAACAAAAATGGAAACAACATGATGTCGCTCTGTTTTCTCGATACCCCTTCCCTTACCAATACGTGGGACCATTGTCCGGACCTACCCATGAGAATGGTCTTGTATAAGTGTAAAATATACTGATTGAGTGAAAGTTTATCTGCTTGTTTGTCAGTGTAAAGAATGCCACTTATGAATGATTGAATATCTTCCTTTTAGCAAGGCGTATCGGTGTTACAGATTCCTCTGATCACCAGGGAGGAGCGGGAGATACTAAGAAGGAGCCAGGAGGGCGGGTTGCGGATGGGAAGGGGGGAGGGGTGGAAGAGGAGGAGGAGGAGGAGGAGGAGAGAGATACATGCAGATTTTATTTGGATAGTGTTCACAAGTTATGGAGAACCTGTGTCTCATGGTCCATTTCATTGTTGCCCCAACAGCCACCAAACTATGGGACATATATATATATATAGATAGATTGTGAACACAACACAATGGACGTAACACCCCCCCCCCCCTTCCCCTCCCCCTCTCCCTCTATTCCAGATCCCATCCGCCCCCATTTGTAAGCTGTAAGGAACTCATTTGCTGCCCTCTCCTTTTTTTTTTCTTCTCCAAAGTTAGATTGAGCACTTTTCAGAACTTGGCACAAAAGAAGGAAATTTAGAGGGATTTAACTCACTTTCAATTTTACACGTACTGTACGCAGTATGAATGTTTTATTTTATTTTTTATATCAAAGGGGCCACATCTAAGCCCGTGTGCCATCTTATCATTTAAAAT
Source organism: Strongylocentrotus droebachiensis (assembly GCA_035222895.1). Classification (NCBI taxonomy): domain Eukaryota; kingdom Metazoa; phylum Echinodermata; class Echinoidea; order Camarodonta; family Strongylocentrotidae; genus Strongylocentrotus; species Strongylocentrotus droebachiensis. Next base: position 67,322 of record JAVYIG010008559.1, read on the forward strand.
GTAGAAACTGTAAAACCAAAAGGCTTTGTTGTAGATTCTGTGGCAAGAAAATGTTGTGATACGTATGCAAACATTCAGGGGTCTGATTCAACTATATCACCAATCTGTACCTTTTGTGAAATTATAAGAAGTATTTTTTTCCACCCATTTTTGTATTACCTACATGTATCCTAGATTAGGCCTAGGACTTACACCAATTTTACTATTGGAATATTCATGCAAGACCTGGATAGAGTTCTTGCATGAACCATACAAACTATTTGTTGATATTTCAAATCATTCATTTTAAGAATTGGAGTTCTGTTCTAGATAATGAAAGAGTGGATACTGGATACCCCCTTTAAAAATTGGTCCTGTATATATTTGAAGCGAGCCCCGCTTGGCATTCCATGGTGTAGGTCACGGGCGGGCGGAGATTTTCTTTGATGTTCTGAGATTGTATTCGGGGGTAGATGGGGGAAGGGAAGGAAAGGTGATGACTTCACCAGTTGTGAGGTTGGCGCGCTGGCTAGCTGGTGGCCTGGCCCATGGTAATGATGTTGAATTATAACGGTCTGCACGGGACTGATAGGAATAAGGGATGGAACGAGAGAAAGACGGATGAGGAGAAAGAAGAATGATACTGGAAACCAAGAAACTTTCTCTTGCATGAATCTCATAAATCACAAGATTCACAAAGGTTTCATGCCGCGAAATTAACTTTATCATGACCAAACATTAACATTTTTTCACTTGCCTAGAGTTTCTTGCTGTGAATATGGAAGTGAGTACAAAAAATTGTTGATTGATGGTTTGTTCATTTGCTTGTTTGTTTGTCTTGTTTTGTGTTGTTTTGTTTTGTTGTTGTTCTTTGTCACCAATAAGGCTTTTTTTACAATACATTGGTGAGTAAAAAATGAAATAAAGTTGAGAAAGGAGGGCGCAAGGTTGGTCAAGAGGAGAAAGTTGAAATGAAATAAAAATAATGAAGTGTGAACATGGAAAGGTTAAGAGAAAAAGAAAGCCGTAAGCTTTTTAGTGTTTGAAAGCTCAACAAGAGCTTAGGGGAAAGGGGGAAGAATGAATAAGCATAAGAATCGCTGCTAGTTTTCTCCTGAGAAAATCCGAAAAGAGCTCTTGTGAGCAAACAACCAACAACGAAAAAACAAAACATAGCAAATTCACTTGGGAATACCCTGATGTAGTGGGGATAAGTCTTCACTGCTGGCTAGCCAAAGTGATTGTGACAGGCAGTTTGTTTAATGTCCACCGGCGGCACATGATGTCTTGATTAGGCATCCATTTCCAAAAATCATTGGATAATTAATAGAGAGAGATCTCAGTCCCCTGTGAGAGCAATTAGAATGGTTGGAAGGTCTGCAACAATTACAATGTGTTTTGCATGGATAGGAGTCCTAAGACCCTTTTTTTTATTACTTCTTTCTTCTTCTTTTTATTTTAAAGTTTTAAATGAGCAAATTCTTACAGTATTTCTTGCTCATGTATTCTCCACTTCCGGATATATCCCTTTCTTATGTGCGTCCATCTCTTTCGCTTACTATCTCTGCCCAATTTCCCATAAATTTCTGTTATTTTTCGCCCTAGTCTCCTGTTTTCTCTTGAACCCTTTTCCTCATATCCCGTTTTTATCATTCACTATCTCAGTTGTACGCTATCGCCCATATTCCACTTAGATTTAAACCCATCGCTGGGTTCTGGCTTTTGTCCAAAATTAGGTTTAACTAAGGAAGTTAGGCTAGGATCCTTTTGTTTAACATAATTTTAGAACCAGGCTCAGGTTTAACTGCAATAGTATAATACAGTTTTCTCTCATATTCTGCCATATTCGCATCCTATAAATTCTCTTTTATCTTATTCACCCTGGTCTTCTTGAAGACACCATCGCTTTGTTATCAACCTGCAAACTGTTGATTCTTGATGCGATCTCCTCATGACTGCTTCATCATCACATCCTATATCCATCTACCCACCACCCTTTTCCAATCATCCCAATCCCCAATGCTGTAAAGATCATTCTCCATATTGGCCTGTTTCCATCAGCCCGAGATGGCCAAATAGCCTGCTAATTCTGATCCATGAAATTAGCCAGATCACGAAATAGCTGGCTATTTGGCATGAAAAGACGCAAATAGCGGGCTATGTGCTCGGGAAATCGGCCAAAGATATCGTGGGCTAGTTTGCAAAATAGCCCGCTATCTGTGATCCACTTTCACTAGCCCTAAGACAATGGAAGATTTCTTGATCCCAGCATGCGCGTTAATTTGTTAACTCGTAGGGTATATCTCGCACTACGCATGCACGAACAATGAGCAACACGCGATTTGTATCTTCAGGCTAATTTCCTGGATCACAAAATAGCCAGCTATTTGGCCAACTTGGGCTGATGAGGTCAGACCTTATGAAGCTGTATTCCAGTATAAACACAAGTTGTACTGCCTGATGTGAGTCATTCTGAATTGTGGGTCACATTAGTTTACAATCAGAATCTTCAAAGACACCATTTGCATTTGGTATCTAATAAAATGTTTGTAAAAATCACCCCCCAATTTTAAAATTTGCTTTAAGTAAAAAAAATACCAGGACAACGTACACATATGAAACTTTGGATATCGTACATGAGGCCCCATCTTTCTTTCATTGTTTCTCACTTGTTGTCCATTTACAAAATTACCTAACTTCTCCCTCTTCTTCCATTTCAATCTTGTCTTGTCTATCCTTTTTTTTTTTAAATCACTGTATTTTATGGAACCAATTTTAATATATTGTTTTCTAATGTCATTTTTTTTCTTTTGGAAATTCAAATTGTTCCAGCCTTTGGCTGCTATTTTGAATGAATGGTTTAATTAATTCAATTAACCCATCCAAATCAAATCAAATATATTTTAATCATTTTTGTTATTGTTAATTGTTAATTGTATAATTTAATATTCAACCTTTCTATTATTTTTGAATTCCTTCAGAAGTTATGTTATACGACCATGAGATTTGGAGCCAGCCTTTAAGAGGCGTTCTCTGTCTCTCTCTCACCCCCCCCCCCCCACCTCTCTCCCTCCTTATAAGTATCCTAAACTTGATAAATGATGAGTTGATCGTCCCAAATTTTCCCTGCGCCATAGTGGCATGAACTATAACAACTCTGGCAAATGGTTGACTGCAAGCAAGAAATGATTCATCCAGTTATACCAGAGATTCAATTCCTGTAATTTCAACAGAGAGGACTGGGTGTAGAAAAATGCAGATAACACAAGCAAACATTCCCTTACAAATTCTCTCCTTTTTTCACAGTGAGTCATTTTGTTGACTCTTTGCTTAGCTAAGAGAATCTGCTCCCTCGAACTGGTTCACAGCTTCTAATAATTGAAGTGGAAAATGATTCAAATATTGAGAGAAGAGGAATATTACCTTAACTTTGTTATAATTTTCACTTATTTAGTTATGCCTTTGTTTAAAGGGAGGGGGGGGGGGGGAATGCAAGAAATATTTATGAAACTCTGAATCCAGGGTGTGGATAAAATATTAGTAATGAAACCTTGAAATGTCTTGATATTCAGAAAGTGTATATGATAGTGATGAATCTCTTTTATTTCTTCTTGAATATCATTTAAAATATTCTTCCTTTGACTATCAAATTTCATTTTTTTTTCCTGTTTTACAGCCCCAGGATACCCCATTTTTACTGTTTCATTTTTAAAAATATAATCCGAAATTGTAATATTTTTCAACTAAGTACATTGTAGCAAAGGAAATTGCAGGAACTAACTGCACTAATTTAGTTTCATGTTACTTCATGGTTTGATTGATGAAGATGATTAATACAAGGTTTTCAGGGAATCTAATCTTTCCTGTTCGAGTCTCAAAAAAGCTGCCAGAAGCATTACATTAATAACTGAAAATGCATTATTTCTAAACTTTTAAGCATTTGAAACTTCATTCAAATCTCATGAAATCCCTTACATCCGTGCAACTGCTCCAGATGCATTTTTATTTGGATGCAGTTGATCTACCTCTGCATATAAATGGAAGTGTTGTCTATTATTTTTATCTTGAAGATTTTCTTGAGGTTTATCACTATGTCAACTACGTCATATAGCTTTAAGAATATCAATATTGATTTAAAATTGAGATTCAATCGGTAATGAATAATCCTTGTATCTTGCTGATCATGAAGAAAAGATATTTTCCGTTCAGAGCCAGAGGAGCGTTACATCTGTGTTAAATTATATGAGTCAATGCCCGACTGGCTCCAAACGGGTGATATCTTTTACAATCTCTGTATCTCGATAGTATCGATGTAAATTTAACCATAACTGTGCAAGCGTGATATTATTCTTAGAATTTCATTGATTTGCAGCTTTCTTTACATGATGCATATGTTTTTTTATAAAGGAAAGATTTTATATATTTTTATTTTGCTTCATATGATTTGATTTAAACGGCCTTCCTTTATCCAATTTCGTATCACTTGTCCAACCCAGGGTTAGTAAAATAGTGTTATGGCAATTATGAGTTTTAAAAGCCTATTCTCTGGTTCAATCAGCTTTTTTATCATTTTACATTGAAAGCCGAGTGCTATTCGTCATGAGGAAGAAAGAAGGAGGGAGAGAGAGAGAGGGAGGGGAAAGAGAGGAGAGAGAGAGAGAGAGAGAGAAACAAAAGAAACAAAAGAGAGGGACAGAGAGAAAGAGACTGGATGTACTGGACAGAGAGAGCAGGTAGAGAGACAGAGAGAAGGAGGGGAACCATGCACAGAAGAGAATCATAGAGATATGGGAGCTGCTAAAGCTATACTCCTGAGATTAATACATCGTCTAAAACTGGGAGCAATGGGGAAATAGATGCAATCCACACCTTCACTTATGAGATGCGAGTAAAAAGCAAGCGCTATTGAGCAACTGGAACATTTCTACACAACAAATATTCAGCATAGAGATGGAAAGGTTTTGTAACCCATGCATTCTGTTTCAAAGGGCACACAAAATCCCCTTGGATTAGAGATTAGAAGACGTTATGAATAAGCCACCGACTGGCCTGCCTGCCTGTGTCCCTGCTCCCGACCGATTGCTGGACAGTTCTTCTCCCAAAAGGTCAAGCGGAGAATAATAAACTCTCTCCAGTTGTCAGTGCTGATGTATCCTTCAGAGTAAGAGAGTGAATACTCTATAATAAAAGAACCCTTGCTCTCTTCACAGAAAAACAACCAATCTTCCTACGACTTCCTTTCCTCCCCCCATCACATCTTGTTTTGAGTCGCACTCCTCCGTGGTAATGACTTAAAAGTCTCAACTTCCAGTCCGTGATACGAGACGTCACCACCGACGGAAGAGAGGAATCCGTCTTCTCGGGTGTTTTTTTGTTGAGGATGAGAGGGGGGAGAAGAAGATTGAGTGTGATTCACTTTGAAATTGGTTTGTTTTGGAGACCTTGTGATCGCTCACTATGAAACGAAACACAGTGAAGATGCAATGTGATGGCTATATACAGGATGTGATGCTTTAGAGCTAAAAGGGCAATAAGTCATATTCTAAAACAGAGCTAACGCCCTTCCGGCTCCAAACAGAGGATATTTTGATCTGCTTAAAATGAAAACAATAAAGAACCTGCTCAACGTTTCATAAGCGACTTTAAAGCTTCAAAACAATCATAATTATTTTCTCCACTTCTAAACGACACCTGTTGGTGGAAAATGAGGACTAGAACGGCGTTAAATATGAGCTGAGGCCTTTCTGCTCCAGGGTGGATAGTAAATGAGAATTAACATGTTGACATCTACTGTAGATTAATTGCATTACCTAGAAGCTGAAATATCAGTCATTTAAGCAGTTTTTGAGAAGGAAAAAAAGGGTAGCTGGAATATGCAGAGCCTGTATGGGGTCGTTTGCATTTAGTTAAAGTTGATACTCTAAGAGAATCCCAAATACTGAGATAATTACATAAATAGAAAGCTTTTAACCCCCATAATAACACCAAATGGTGTCCACCCGACAAAACAAGTTTAGAATAATGAATTTATTCGAGTAAACTCTACCAAAATATCTAAGTCTGAAACCCGGAAGTGCACGTAGAGTCGGGCCTCTATCCGTGACGTCACGAACGGGAGTCATGGGCTCAGTGAGAGTGAAAGGCAGTGATATCCCTACGTAAATGCTATCCTGTCAGAGCTTAGATTTGTTGTTGTTAAGGAGTATATTTGATGATTTTCTGTTTTCATTTGAATGAAGAATAACGAAGCAACATTTTTCAGTCGCTGATTTCTTTTTATATCCTCATATTCACCTATTTGGTAGAGATTTAAGACGAGTTTACTGCTTAGGAATTAAAGTTAAATCGTGCACTTATGAATAGGCGGATGCATTATATTGTCATCAGATGAACATGAGCAGTTTTGTAAAACGAATAGGTCTAGAACTATGATAGTACTTATCATAGATGTGTGTGACTGCCTCAAAAAAGGATACAGTACCAGTTAAACATTTTATGTTATAAAATATCAAACTTGAACGAGATCATGCAAGCGCGCTTCCTCTATAATATTTTGGCGAGTGATGCGGCTCTTGCATGAACGTTCGTGGAGCGAGCAGAATCGGGAGGTAAGACCAAGCCGCTGCTCTAGGCGCTGCTTGCTTGTGATGGAACGTACGTGCGCTAGTTATATGTTTATCGGCAATTGCAAGAGAATGAAAGCGACGTTGCCAGCTAAGAAAAACAACTAACAAAGACTTGCTCCTGACTACCGGTGTCAGAATTGGTAGATGAAGGATGTTCAGGGCCAAGGAAGGCGAAAGACATGGGGAAAAGGAAGAAGAAACCATCGGGAGATCGCTGTAGTGTATGGTAATGAACTGTGCATGGGTAGACAGCTACTGTTCACTCCGTGCCTGGGCCGATTTCATCACCAAAACAAAAATTACATGGTGAAAATATCGACTAATAGCACATCGTTGGCATGTATATGTCATAATTTTTAAAAGGGGAATTGATATTAATACTATGAAGTACTAGGGGAAGGTAAAGAATTGTACATAGAATTATGATTTATTAGACTTTTCAGCCTTTGAAACAAAAATATGCAGAAAATCGTATCACTCTGCACATGTTTGCTATGGAACATCCGGGTACGTGAATATACTCGCTCCCGGACGTGAGGTCATAAATAGTAGACCAGCGTCGTGACTGATTTTCTATGCAAAGAGAGACGGATATTTTAGACATTTCAATTGAGGATTTCGAGTAGACAGAATTTTTTTGTGATATACTAAGTAATTGAAAAACTTAAAAATAACATATACTTGCCGTAGGTAACAAATTAAGGGACATTTATTTGCTTAGAGTATCAACTTTAATATTTTGCGATGACTTCCAACTTTTCTCTCTCTCTCTCTCTCTCTCTCTCCAATATTTATCTGTCTCTTTCTCTCTTTCGAATATTTCTGTTTCTCTCTCTCTCTCTTCAATATTTCTCTGTCTCTCTCTGTCTCTCTCTCTCCAATATTTCTCTGTCTCTCTCTCTTTTCAATATTTCTCTGTCTCTTTCTCTCTCTCCAATATTTCTCTGTCTCTTTCTCTCTTTCTCTCTCCAATATATCTCTGTCTCTTTCTCTCTCTATCTCTTCAATATTTCTCTGTCTCTTTCTCTCTCTATCTCTTCAATATTTCTCTATATCTTTCTCTCTCATGATTACTCATTGTCATCAGCCACTTCTTGTAATTGGGGAGGCTGGGGAAGGGGAAGGGGGAGGGGGGGGGGGGGCGAGTCAGACCAATTGATTGACAGCTGGAGAATTAGCATAGGCATGTAGCGCGAGTGGATCTCAAGAGGCTGTGTGCTCGTGCTCCGGGCAAATTGGCAACAAAGATCAGCAGGAAAGGAAGGAAGAAGAGGAGATTTTTGTGTTTACAGAATGGATGAAAGAGGTGTTGAAAGACGTTGATGAAGGAAAGAAAAGGAAAGGGAAGGAAAGGAAAGGGAAGGATGAGGAAGGAGAAGAGGAGGATGAAGATGGAGAGGAAAAAAGAAAAGGGTAGTATGATGAGAAAGTTCTGATGCAACGCTATGAACGAAAGACAAATAAGTTGGAGAGAAAAGAGTAGCGATGTACATGTAAAAACAATTAAATGTAAATGGCAGATCTTTATTATAAGATAACAATTAATAAAATACATGTTCTTGGAAATTAGCTTAAAGATGAAGAGGTGAAAGGGTGTGTCGGTGTGGATAAATAAAGAATGATTATAAGGAGTAGGATTAAGTAAAAAGACAGTGAACGCAGTGAAGAGATGGTTTAATGAATGAGGAATTAGACTAGCTATGTGGTTGTCAGGAAATGGAGAGGTGAAAAGATTGAGGCGACAATCAAGGAAACACAATAAGTGAAGCAGAATTAAGAAGAGTAAAGTAAAATTGACAAACTTGATTAAACGTGGGCAGTGGTAGGTACAAATTGTTAGTGAAAGAGAGTGATATAGAAGGTGGTTAAGAAGAAAATTAGCAAGGTTTAGAAACTGTAAGGAATGGAGGTAGAGGGTGGAGATTAAGAATGAAAGAAGGATAAATTAGTCGAGAAAGCGAAAACATGGCAGTGAATAGGAGGAGAGACCAAAAAATAAAGAATGTGTATGACATCAGAAAATATGTTGTGCTTCAGCGAGGCATACAGACATGAGCGTTGGCAAAAATCAATACAACAGATCAATAGAGGACTTTCTGTTACATTCATTAACACTTGTAGGATGTTTTCCATCTCGAGCATGAACAGATTTTTTTTGCTTATCTAATCTTCATTCTTCACACAAATACTCCCCGATTCCTTCAAAGCAAAAATCATTAGAGGAGCCCGGGGGCATTTTTTTAAGCCCAACGATTTTCTCCTGTCACTGGGATGCGGTGGAGGCGGAAAAGATTGGTTTCCATGGCGATAAGATCCTCTCGGAGCCACGGTGAGAGAGAGGGTTGACCCGGTGGGGGATGAGTCAGGAGGGGTATTGATCTACGTCTGATGTGGACATGTTGATTGGCAGGCGGTGGCGCACAGGCCAGAGGGGTTATGTTTTGCGTCAAGTGGACACGGAGGCTCGCTTTTATCATCCATGGATGGGGTTGAGCGTGTTTGCTCGTCGCTTCCACTCACTCGTTGGTTCAGTCGAAAGAGACAAATCGTTTCTGATTTCCCTCTTACCTCGTCTTATTTGCTTTATTACTATTTGCTCAGTGACTTAATTTTTTCGGGAGAGGCTTCACGATGAGTAGCCTTTTGAAAATAGACAATGTTCAAACTCCGTTCATTCACTTACTTGATTACTGGAAATGCAGATATTTGAAATGCATGAGAAGTAAAGTAATTGATGCGTGTTTGAGAACAGGATCAAATGATACAGACTTTTCCCAAATCTAGTAATGAAACTGTCTGATGCAATGAGTTTAATCATTATACTCCCATGTACATATGGCAAAATCGTTTCCTAATCTATTAGATCCAATGTTAAATTTGCCATGTTCCTTCCCCCATCTCTCTCTCTCTCTCTCTCTCTCTCCCACTTTCAATTGCTTTCTCTTTCACTTTCTGTCTTCCATTTTTGTGTATGAAATGTGGATTGAAATATATGTACCCGGTAAGCAAAAAATATTTGAAAAATAATTTGTGAGCTTTTTCATTCTTTTATGTTTGTGTGAAAGAGGGTCATAGAAAAAAAATGTCCCCTGAAAAGGATGGCACTTCAAATACCCATATATTCGAGATATGACAAGTAACAGCTACATACATGCCAACTGTACAGATTAAAGAGGAACATTCCTCTTTTTGGGAGAAGATAATTATCATTTTAATGCAGGTGTTCCTCTTCCTGTACAAATTTGTGTGTAGTATTGAATAGGAGAGTTAGGATTGTTCCTCTTTTTTTTTTAAATAGCATAATTTGTACAGATTTCTGATTTTCAAATGTTGGCATGTATGCAGCTACAGGTTGTGGACTACACTTTCATGTCACATGGTTGTGTAGCCCCATGTACATATTTCTGTGTACAATGCATGCAACTTTTAGCAAGACTATCTCATTAGCGACGTAAAGAATCATATCTGATTGATACACGTCTGTAAAAACCCAATTACACACACACATTATTTATGAATTGATTCCTACATATTTTAATGATGAGACAATAACCAAGCATCCTTCTTTTTTCTTTCACAGTTGGAAGCAGAGAAGTCCGCTCCGTTGGATCGTCCAATCGTCTTATTGACCGGTCAAGATGCCCATAAGCTGATGGAGATAGTCAACCAGGTGGAGGAGGCCTGGGCTAGGATACAACCCCCTCCTCAGCTCAACCCAGACCCGGTAAGTCTCATAGTTAGTACCCTACATTGATCTGAGGAAACCTGGAGTTCAATCCTGGACCTTTTTATCTCAAACCCTAACCCTAGTTGTAACCCACCTCAACTCACAGCAAGGGAGTGTTTCATAAAGACTAAGATCGACTGTAAGTTGGACTTAACTATGGCAGGCCGTTCATGGCACTGCTTGCTCTCACCATTATGATCTTTTGATAATATTTTTCCTTCAATAATGAATTATCAAAAAATGTAAATTCTGTAAATTTGTGACTGTGATTTGTACTTCCCCAGAGAGACCAATGCCAGTAAATGGTGAGAGCAAACAGTGGCATGAACGCCCTGCCATAGTTAGTCCAACTCAAAGTTGATCTTAGTGTTTGTGAAACACCCCCAGACCCGGTAAGTCTCATAAGACCCTACATTGGTCTGAGGTAACCCAGAGTTCAAATCTTGGACCTTTAATCCCTAACCCTAAACCTAAACCTAGCCCCAGCCCAAACACTAAGCCTTGATCCCGTATATTTTTTCCAAAAAACAAAAAAGTTGAAGCAAATGTTACTGGAGTAAATGTTCAAAAACTGTATAATGTGTACAGGCAATCATTAATATAACCAAAGAATCATTCACAATTTTGTCACAGCTTTGTGATTCAAATTAATAAACTATTTGTTTGCATTGCTTTTAATTGTAGAAAGCTTTACAACATATGAAAATTATGTTGACTAATATAGCACCCAAGGTATTGGATTTGGGGAACTGGAGCTTTTGTAATCGTCAAATGTTCTGAATAGCATCCAAAATTACAGTTTGGAAATGGAGAGAAAGATTGAGAGAGGGTAGGATGGATTACAGACATGAAAGAATGACAGAAAAGCATAGGAAAGATCATACAGGGGATATGTTACACAGGCACATTGTATAAATATATGGAGATACCGGTAGGTACAAAAAAAAATGAAAGGTTACTTGTAAGTGAGAATGTCCTTCTTTATTCATTAAAGAGATAGCTTTCATTCCTACATTTTTACAAATATATTTCACCAGGGGATAGTTTTATCCATGTTATCTTGGTATCCATGTCACTTTTGTATGATTTTGTATCAGTCCCCCCCCCCCCCCACTCCCAATTAGAAAAAGGTTTTAAACGTAATATCTGTGAAATTCAATCAATTTTCTGATAACTCTAAATGTGAGAAAATTATAGGATCGGAAGAATTAAATCACATGACTAATCACATGACTGATTCATGGAAACAGTCGTCTCCTCAAACCACCATCTCATTTTCAAACCACATAATTTAAGAGAATCTCTGGAGAATACTAGGAGTCAGCTTAAAGGTAATACAAAGTTTTGGGAAATTTTGAAAATTGGGTGGATAGTGAATCTTTACAATTTTGATATATTTGGATGCCCCTGTGGATGTATTATATGCACTAAAAAAATTAGCCCCTAAAACATTTCTGTTTTCGAGAAAAATTGAATATAAAAATTTACCGGTGCTCCCGGTAAATTTTGATAAATTTCAAATAGCGCCTATTGTCGTACAATGGTAGCTGCGACCATGAAAATCTCAGAATATGTAGTTGTGATATATAATTTCCAAACGGGAATGGCTAATCGGTCGATTTTAGTCAAGAAACATTGTTTCATAGCTAAATTAATATCTTGAACTTGAGAGGGAGCTATACAACATAAAGAGTTTATTATTTATAATTTCATAACTTTAGACTCGATTTCAACCGCGACAACGATCAATGAATATTGTAGGAACGCATATGCTTCCAATATGTTAATTTGAACCAAATTCATGACCCCTTACCAAAACTTTGTAATACCTTTAAGCAAACAACAAGCAGATGAAGAGAAAGGAAAGTGGATGAAGGCAGGACGACCGGGTTGACTTCGATTCTAAAAATTACCTCTGTCACTTTCACCTCCCAAAACTAAATGAGATTCTTGTCCAACAAATTGCTTTTGAGAAGATCTCGGTCAGAGGCTGAAACAAACAAAAGAGGGAGGGGGATGAAGGGAGAGAGGGATATGAGGAAAGAGAGGTAGATAATGTGGGAGGAGGGGGGGGGGGGAGAAAGAGGAGGGAAAATTGTAACAGTGTCAAATATCAGAGCACGGAAATCTGAAGCAAAGCAGCATGACCCATGAACCACATCTCATGTGACTGGATGACAAGTGCGCTCTAGCCTGAATATTCCTTGCAACCCCCCCCCCCCCCCTAAAAAGAATTGTAACTCAAACATCCATTTTCTCCAATTTCTGCTCCATTAGGGAGAAGGTGATTGTCCTCCTCGCATAGATTAGAAATGAATTCTGTTAATACCTCACACGGCTGCGGGGAATAGTGCAGACAGAAAAAATGGAAGATGCCAAACTAACGTTTCAAGCAATCTCTCTCTCTCTGTCTCTCTCTCTCTCTGTCTCTCTCTGTCTCTCTGTCTCACACTTTCATTGTTACTGTCTTTCTCTCTCTCTCTCTCTCTCTCTCTTTCAATATCTCTCTGTCTCTTTCTCTTTCATGATATCATCCTACCTCTCAATATCTCTTGCTATATATATACCGGTACATACATCCCTCTTTCTTTTTTTCTCCTTATCCTCCCTTCACTATCTCTCTCCCTCTCTCTCTCTCTCATTCAATATTTCTCTGTCTCTCTTTCTCTTTCTCTTTCTCTTTCTCTCTCTCTTTCTCTCTCTCTTTCTCTCTTGTGATCTCACCCTACCTCTCACTATCTCTCTATCACTGTATATATACCTTTCTCTCTCTCTCTCTCTCATGATCTCCTCCTACCTCTCACTATCTCTCTATCACTGTATATATATATACCTTTCTCCCTCTCTCATGATCTCCAAAAAATCTTTTGTGGTGCTTTTTTTTTGTACCGGTATGTGTCCTACTTCTGTCTCACTTGAAGCGACTTCTCCGAAAAGCTTTCAGAAATGAAATTCATATCACTAGTGCTCCCAAAGCATGACACTTGTTACTGCTTCAAACACACAAACAAGGGTATTATATATTTACATGTATACTGGTGAAGAGATACGATTCGTTTTCCTTTTCGGTGGTCAGGTTTGGAATAGATACGGAATTGAAATTCATGACTACTCATCTGTGAGTAATATAAAGCTGTGACTTTCTGCTGACACGAGGGGTCATTAAAATGCATGAAAAACTTTAGTAAGCTGTCTCTCAATTCAGCCTCGAGGCGCTGGAATATGTATTTTTTCTCTCACTTTTTTTTATTTTTTACATGTTGTCAGTATAATAATAAAGTTTATTTATGGTCCACAGAAGAATAGAAATGAGGGAAATTTATTTATTGCAACCATCTTTATATATATGAATGATTAATTTGCATCTACTATTAGTGACTTCGTTATTTGTATTTTGGAAGTCTTGGCTAAATATTAACTAAACGCACTTCCTAGAGGAATCTGTATTAAAATCAAGAATAACTTTCAGGAAATGATGTGAAATATGTATTGAAATTACATCACATGTAGACTTTTGTTTAAGTTAGACTGCAGGCCTATACTTTTTTTTGATGGATAATGAAGTTCTATTTCTCCCAATCTTTCACAACTAATAATTTATCATTTCATATTTTTTTTCCCTTGTCAATTATACTCTCATCATTGAATCATTGGAATAGAAATATAAGGTTAGTATATTTTATGAGGAACAAAAACACTGAAAGCAAGCTTTCTTGCATTTAGATTATAATGCCACTGAACTTGTCTTTTAATGAATTAGCATTGATAAGGTGATGGTAATAGTATTTTAACTACACAAGGTGGTGGTGAGTCTGTTAAAGAAGCTCTATAGAATGCTGTGTTGAAATCCTGTTGCTGTGTTTTAGTCATTGATGAGTTTTCTCAATCCTGACGTCACCATCGCTTCTATTCTCAAAATGTTCTCAGTGAGTTTTTTGTTGTCATTATTACTTTATTTATTAGCAGGGTCTAATCTGTGAGATTCCCTTCACTATGAACATGACTGACAAAGAAAGCGGACAAAATATACAGTTCCTCAGGTAGACAAAGGAACATCCCTTCACTGCTATTATGTAAAAATGTGTAGAACAGGTGTCACATGCATATTCACCTTTTTACATAATAGCAGTGAAGGGATGTTCCTTTGTCCCACCTGAGGAACTGTATATTTTGTCCGCTTTCTTTGTCTGTCATGTTCATAGTGCTTAATGCTCCTGACTGTTAAAATCACTGAGTTCTTGTCACAATAATAAGTTCCCATATTTCTGTTGAGTTTATTTTTTAGCCTTGTTATTGAATTCCTGACTTGCTGATGGGATCAAATTGTGCTGAAAGGTTCCAGGCTTGTTACTGAGTTAAAACTAAGTTGTTGTCTTTTTCAATGAGTCCAATATTGCCGCTGGGTTTGTCTAATGCGGGTAGGCCTACATGTAGTTACTTTTTCAAATCTTCCTTCAGTATTCAGGAAGCTTGATGAGGTAAAATTAAGTCTTGCAGAGTTTGGAAACGTTTTTGTACTCAGCATGTGCGTAATATATGGGTGAGATTATGCTGATGATAGTAATAACAATAAAAGAGTGTTTATATTATGCCAACTCCATATGGACGATACACTTAAGGTGCAATAGAAAAGAAGAACTTACAAACTAAAAGTAGATCTTACTGGAAAGCAATTTTGAACAAATGAGATTGACCATTAATGAGCCTTCAGATATTAGCTGAAAGGTTTTATACAGTTCAATATGAGACATTCAACTGATGTCAGTATGATAATGAGCTTGTGGTATGCTATAATCCTTTATGGTAAGCATGCAAACTTTTCATACATGTATGCTAAGGCTGAATTTGGAAAATAGGTTACTTATTAGGTGAGACAGGTGCTACTTTTGATTCTGACATTTTTATTTCCTGTTCAGACTTAGAACATATATACAAATCAAGAATCGTTTTATAGCAAACGAGCGTACAGACCAGAAAATAACATGTAAAGAAATTTGTATGAAGAGGTCATTGATTTTTGTACAATATGACATTCGGACTCGAGCGAGAGTCTTGATTCTTTATTGAGTTTTCATTCAAAACGGCGCTCAAACATACGTTTTGTTGTACAACATTTCTTTTGATGGCATTCGGACTAGAGAAAATAGTAATTACGTGTCCTATAGCTATGATCTCCTATAGCTGTATACCGGTAGCCGTATAATTCTTGTACAGGTGATATGATTAATTCTGGTAGGATTAGAATTTTAGAAAGTAAGGGAACGAGTGCCTGGAGATCTTAAAGGACAAGTCCACTCGAAAAATAACTTACTTTCAATAAAAGCAGAAAAATCAGACAAACCAATCAAAAAAAGTTTGAACAAAATCGGATAACTAATAAGAAAGTTATGATTTTTGAAAAAGTATGTAAAACTATGGAACAATGAGATCACGACACAAATTGCCAAGATGGTTATCAGTTTGTGACGTCATGTCCTCACAACTTACCAATTGCTTTATATAGTTTCATGCCATTAATTTCCCTTTTTATCCCCAAAACTTGATTTCCCCATGCCTTTGCCCAGGTTATATGATTTGTATCCATATTGCGTGCATGACATTTCCCAAAAAAAATTATGGATTTTGAAGAATTGATACTAATTTCCGAATATTGTATTTCATAATTATTGATTTTTATATAAATAGTTTATCAAAATTCATTTTTTCATGATTTAACTGGACAAAAATTACTCTTTATTTGTGCATCCACACAAAAACATATTACTAACAATCTAACTTGGATGCTGGTGTGACGAAATAAGATTCTTAGGGTGAAAATAGGAAATTTATATTATAAATATAAAGAAAATAATTAGTGGATAGTGAGGACCATACGTCACAGACTCATGAGTGAGTTGCCAATTTGTATAGTGATTTAAAAACAAATTCATTTCATTAAAAATTCATAACTTTCTTATTAGTCATCCGATTTTGCTCAAACTTGTTTTGATTGGTTTGTCTGATTTTTCTGGTTCTATTGAAAGTAAGTTATTTTTGGAGTGGACTTGGGCTTTAAGATTCATTGGAAAACCGAAAGAAAGAAACTTAACCTGCAATCAATCATGGGGAGGTCTTCGGACGTAACAAAGTCGAATGATCAATCGTCACGGTTTCACCCCAAGAAAAGTCACACGATCTCGCAATTTGAAGCCTTGTTTGTCAAATTGGCACAAATCATGCATCTGCAACCTTTCTGGGTCGATCTGCAGTAGATCTTGCATATTGGTTTGATAATGATGAATGTGGAGGGGGTGTGTGGGGGTTTACCGGCGTAAATAATAATTTTCTGTTCACTGGAGTTGTCTTAGGATTTGCTGTTGTATTGGGTGGGGTTTTAATCACATTAATATTTAAGACATGATTTTAACTGTTTTTTAGATGTATATGGACCCCTTTGAAAATCAAATTAAGTTGAAAGGGTAATCCACCCCACATGTGGAAATAAATTATTTAAACAAATATATATTTGATTATAATATTTCCACTGCTCTTTTCCAGTTTACGAGAGTTATTTTGGAGCTTTCCGGAGCTAATTCACCGCTCCCTTGTATTTTCTTGCTGGTGGGCACTTGTTTGTGTTTGTGTGGACGCAAGCAGACTTTAAGAAAGCTTATCTCGTTCTCAGTTTACAGCTTTTACATTTATAGTTTCCTGAAGTGAAGGGGAAGGATGTGTTGACAACAACTGAAGGGGAAGGATGTGTCGACAATAAGCATCCATAATTATTCAGTACTGGCCATTAGTACCATGATCATCGCTCTTTCTGATGCTGCTGGTGTCAAGATTATCATATTTGTTGCTGCTTTTATTATCATCAGGATTCACTGTTATTGTAACAATCATCAATCAATTTTGTAGGCATTCATCATACATCTTTGGTTATTATTCATTTACTTAACATTAGTGCTGTAGTCAAACGTTTAACCGCCCGGTATCCGACCGCCCATGGCGGATTCCGTTTTCAATTGGCCGGTTTCGTTTACCCGTTTTTTTTTTTTTTAAGTTTCGATTTATGCCCCTACACCTGGCACTATGCCTGGCAATGTCTCCCAGCTCAGTAATCTGTGTGTTGACTCACCACTCTGAAACTAGAACAACACTCCAATTTGTCTGTCATCTTGGTTTGAAAGTAATCTTTGTAATAGATCTCAATATGTAATTTATAATAATAATTCATCCAACTTGAACACATGGCCTACCACAAGGTTCTATCCTAGGTCCTGTACTGTTTTTACTTTACATTAATGATCTTACACATTCCTCTAAAATCGAAATTGTTACTATTATTTATGACAAGTTCACAAGCACAAATGAAATTCCTTCCCGCTTTTTCACACGGACCTGGCTTGCTGCCGACAGAGGTGAAGAAAAAAAAAAGTTTAGAAAAAAAAAAAAAAAAAAAAAAAAAAAATCGTTTTTTTTTTTTTTTTTTTTTTTATTTTTATAAATAAATCGTTTAACCGAAAACCGTCCGGTTTTGACTGGCGGTTAAACGGAATTGGAGATATCAGTGATGTTACAGCACTACTTAACATACATATGACTTGTGATTGTCACTGTCCTATTCTGGCTCTGTCAGTCGGTGTGTATATATCCCCCCCTCCCTCCCTCCTCTCTCTCTCTCTCTCTCTCTCTCTCTCTTTATATCTCTGTGTCTCTATGTCTGTCTATATGTCTCTCGCTGTCTATCTGTCTCTCTCTATCTCTGTCTCTCTCCCTCTCTCTGTCTCTCTCTGTCCGTCTGCCTCTCACTCACTCTCTCTCTCTTTCTCCCTCTCTCCCTCTCTCTCTCTCTCTCTCACTCTCTCCCCCTCTCCCTCTCTCTCTCTCTCTCTCTGTCTCTGTCTCTCTATCTCTGTCTCTCTCTTTCTGTCTCTCTCTTTCTCTCCCTCCCTCCCTCTCTTACTCTGGGGGTATCAGGTTCATTACGCAATGCCTAAAAGAGACGAATTGTTCCTTTGACTTTGACTTGTAAATGAATCCGTCATTGCCAATATGACACTGAGCCTCATGCATATTCATTGATCTGTGGGTGGTGAGATTAGCATGAGATGATGTCAGTCAGCTGTGAGTGACATTCATAGCATCTTCACAAAAGTGAAGTCTTTTTTGAGGATGAATTGGGACTTGTTTGTTAATGCTCCCAGTGGCCAGGGCTTAGATTTGATCCTCATTTTCGTCATAGCTGCCTGATATTGGTATCATATTTTCTCTGATTTGCATCCTTGACGATTCCGGAGATGATGTCGTTCATTCTCTGGTGCCGTCATTCTGCTTCGGGTTCAGTTTCTTCATTGTCATCTCAAGGAATGATGTCATCAATGATGTCATTGTAAAAATACTGTTTTTGCAGAAGACAGGTTGTCTTGTGATGATATATTTGTGAGAATTACTTAATCATAAAAAAGAGTACAGGAACTAATATTATTGATTAGGTGTCTTTGTGCTTGAATGATATTATTTTGCATTTTCAAATGAAAAAGTTTGGTTGTGCTAAGATTTATCTCTAAGGGTTTCAAGCAAAATGATTACTTTTACCACTTGTTTGATTTTCTTGGATATGATCTCGTTTATAATAATGTCCATTTGTTTCATTATACCAGACTGCTTAGGTAGAGCCTCCACATTATAAACCTTGGTGTTTAAATACATTAAACAAACATTTCTTCTCAATACACACAGAAAGCTATCAAATATCCTTTCTCTATATCAATATTGAGATGAGTAAAATGCCATGTTGTGAAGCAATGTTATGTTTGAGATGCTGGTAAATTGCCCCCCAACCAGGCCTCTATTTTCACCTCGGGAGGTAAGGAAGCATCCTATTCCTCCATCAAACGTTTGAGTTTCCTTAACAGCTAACCGTCGACTCTGCCATTATGTTGCTGATTTTTCCCTAAATTCAATCAATTTCCAGAGATATTGGCCCGTTTGCATTCATGGAGAATGATAATGGCGGGGAGGCGCACTCTCGTTGCCTCAGACGACGTGAAGCGCCATGATGCGCTGTGAGGCGAGGAGCCTCGTTCAATTGCCGCTATTACTCTCTCACTCTACCTAAATCATTCCCTCGTTTATCTCCTCTTATGATCATCTGGGTAGATCCATCTTGCCTTATCGTTTATCATAGACTTATCGTTTATCATAGACTTGACTATTTTTCCCCCTTTCTAGTTTTTTTTTTCTCCCTTTCTAGTTCTTTTTTTCTGTCTCTCTCTTTCTCGCCGGTTGTCTTTCCCCCTTACATTACCCTCCCCACTCATATTTAACTTTTCCTGTTTCTCTCGGCCCCCCCCCCCTTTTCCCTTCTTTTTTGTCACTGTATATCCTATCTCTCTTTCTGTGTCTGTCTCTCTCCTCTTTCTCTCTCTCTTTCTGTCTCTCTCCTGAAGCATTTTTTATTTCTTCATCAAAGTGGTTTAGCCTTTAAAGAGATATGATCACACAAATCATTCTTTGCTTTTCTGGTTGATTGTTTAATAGATCAGAAATCAGTGATCTTTAACTATCACTCTTTTTTTTTCTCTTTCTTTCTTTCTTCTTTTAATTCAGGGGCTCATTTCAAATTGCAAACAACAGAAAGAAAATCATAAACATCATGTGGAAGGAGAGAAAAAAGTACTTGTACCTGTTGCAAAATATAGAGGCTTATTGGAAGTCTTCTTCTGGGCTACTTTTTACGAGCACCAAGAGCTTACTGCTTTAAGCCTTTAAATATTTTGAGCACTTCTTTATTTCTTACAATATCTGCTTGTGTACATGTACTTTACATCGCAGAATGCAGATGTTAAATTAATAGGAGCTGTCTAATTTTCCCTCAACCAAATAAGCAAAATAATATAAACAAATTAGCTTTTTTACTACTCTGAAATTGCCATATCAAATTGTAACATTCTATTTAATTAGATGATCTATTGCATACCATAAGCACATCATACAGATACTGAAGCTACCACCAATTAAGAGCTTAGCTGAAGTTAGCAGCCTAATCGATAGGGAAACCATAGGGGCTGCATTAATTAGTAAGGTATAGAATTGATTTATGTCCCTTTGTGTAAGGCGACCTGATCGGTCTCTTTTAGCCAGTAATAGGGACCGCCTTTGCAGGATAATTGCTCAGTAAGTGATCAGTTTCTCTATAATGTTAAGGGGGTGGATCGAGACAGAGGTATTGATTTAATACGCGCTCGTCTGTTCAATCATTCTGTGGCGCTACATAGTGTGTGGTTGCATAGGCCTCACAGTGAAAGATAGTCTGGAGCTCTAGTGGTAAACAGTAGTTGATACATATCTAAAAAAATATCTAAAAACCTATTCTGATGATTGATCACGAATGAAG
>JAVYIG010008560.1:0-88010 GCA_035222895.1 Strongylocentrotus droebachiensis
GAAACTTTTGGAAAAAAACTATGTTACAGAGAAAAAGAAAGAAAGAGAGAGAAAAAAAATAAGTGACCTGCCAATGTCACAAACGAGGTATCAAAATATGCTAATCTGACCGTAATTAAATGCCCAACACCCAAAAGCTTAAGGGGGCTCTGCTGGGGCTTCCAAATGTTTTTGCTCATTATGCCACTGCCCTATAATCTCAATAACTAAATATTTGTGCAAGATACATGTACTAGCTTGCACATTTTTGGATAATCGTCTAGCTGCTAGTATTTTTAGCTATCATCGTGGAACCATCTTGATGACGGAGGTATAAAATGTTGCTTTAAATTGAAAGAGAATTGAAATTAAGAACAATATGTGCAATCAGTCAATACAGGAAATAAAGACAAAGAACAAGAGAGGTTTGAGCAATTTCAGTGATTTTGAGGATTTTATTGCAACAAAAAAAAAAAATGAGGGGGCTCAAAATAGCCCAGTGCAGTAAGGGTTAATCAAGTACATAAGACTCTAATTTTTCAATTGATTCTTGATGACCCCTGGAAAAGGCATCTGGCCCCCTAGCTAGGTTAAGAAGCATTGTGCTAGAATAGGATTATATTGAATAGATCCTTGAAGGTTAAAAATAATTGCTTTTCATAGCATCACCCATTGAGGGGGGCGGGGGCACTAATTTTTTTATTTTTTTTTTCTTGGGGGGGGGGGGAGGGTCTAATGGAAATATTGACATTTTCAGTTACTTGAAAATTGACTGCTGGTTTTCAACAAAACTTGTCAGGAATTATCCCATACATGCCAACTGTTCAGATTAAAGAGGAACATTCCTCTTTTTGGGAGAAGATAATTATCATTTTAATGCAGGTGTTCCTCTTCCTGTACAAATTTGTCTGTAGTATTGAATAGGAGAGTTAGGATTGTTCCTCTTTTTTTTGAAAATAGCATAATTTGTACAGATTTCTGATTTTCAAATGTTGGCATGTATGTTATCCTTAGGTAAAGGGGACCTATAGATATTCAAAATTAGGCACTTGCATCCAGGGGCAGTACCCCAAAGGTGAAACTGTCAGGCTCAGGTGATCGCTTAATCCAGTGGGGGTGTCCTGTATAACATGCAAAACTTCCATGACAGGGGAGATTCTGCCTCCCAGCTCTTTTATGTTATATTTTGCTTTGTGCTTCATGTTCATAGTGTGGGTAAATTCCTCTCGCAGGTCTGGTATATATGCCTTCTCTATATTCATTTAAATTTTCAATTTTCATGAATCTTAACAGCTCATGAAGACTTTTCCGCAGTGCAAGGAACTTCTGCACGGTGGAGAGGACACTAAGCTGACAGCAGCAGCGCTGCTGAGCTCATTTGAGGTTAAATTTGCTGAACCCGGCTCAAACAGGAGACGTCAGGAGGAAGCAGTATTCAGCCATTTTGTGAGATATGTCCGGGAAGTTGAAGGTAAAGTAAAAGCTTGGTTATAAAAGATGATATATTGCATCTAAATTCAATTTTGTTTACTTTGTGTCCCCAAAGAATTACAATCATTTCAAGATTAATGTTAAAGGGATAGTTGACTTCTGTTTTCAGACCTCAAATGCCTTCAAAATGCATGATTATTGCTCATCTACTATGACATTTCTAGTGTCTTTGATTTTACGACCCAAAATTGCTATGAAGGTAATTTTAGACCCCAAAATGTGCAAATTTTAGCCAATATGATCATACCATGCAATTCAGCTCCACTTTCAGAAAAATGCGTTTACCGTCAATTAATTAATTAATTAATAATAACAATACATGGGCCGGCTGGTTGTGCGTAATATAACCAGCACAAAAAAGCCAACAAAAAAGCAAACACCACCATTGGCTGAAATACAACGTAAAAGGCGCTATTTCCTACTGTTTTTTTTACTGGAAAAGGAATAACAAATCAGTAGAAACCCGTACGAACCAATATAATTTTCTACTGGTTGCTATATGGGATTGACAACCAGGGTTTGTAATAACTACATTTCTATTATGAATGTACAAACATATCCCATACAGCTAGATCAGGTTCGTATATAACATGGGGTCCAGGATTTATTCCGGAAGTATATCAGAAAAACACATTATCTAAAAAGTATAAACTTCCACCAGGTACAATTACTTATAATTTGGTAAGTGGTTAATGCAGTATAATTGTGTTTGTTTTTTAATAATAATGTTTAAATTTATTTGAAATTACATTTCACCTTATGCTACTCATTATTCCATCTTTTGCAGCTGGTAGCCATCACTGCAATAGTGATGAAGAATTGATGACCCTGGAGCAAATAATCATATTTGTGACGGGATTGTCACATGTGCCCGTTTGCGGTTGGCAGCCCCCGCTGACGATAACCTTTTTCAAACCACCTGTAATGGGGATTGGAGCCTCGACATGCAGCCACGAGCTCCAGTTGCCCATTCCATACCAAGCCACAGAAACTCTTCCTTCCAGGGATGAATTGTTCCAGCTATTCGATAATTCGTTTCCAGACCAGTTCTTTGGGAATGCTTAAAGATGAAGTTGAGTTCTGGTCATTATTGCATTGTGAAAGAAACGGTGTGGAACCGACCAGAAAGGTTGATCATCGAGCATATAAGAATTTGTGTGTATTGCAAGGTTCTGGAATCATCAAAATGATAAGAAATTTGTAAAGTTACAAACACTGTACACAGAAATGTGTATATGGGACTACACGAACACGTGGCGTAAAAAGCCGCCCCCCCCCCGATTTTTACGATGTTACATGCATAGTTAGAATATGAAGGCATTTGAAGAGCCATGCTTTTCAGGGAACATGTCTTATCTGATGTTCTTTCACACTTGCATAATAACAATGATAACGCTCACAAATAATTTTTCACCTCTTCCCAGAACTGAACCTTCTCTTTAACCGCTTAAATAAACAACAGTATACTAGGCAAGTCCAAGGATATATGTCCCCTCAGATTACAAAATTTCATCTTGTAGTTATGGTATAATATATATGATGATATTTTTATGCCTCCGTTACGAAGTAGCCGGAAGCATTATGTTTTCGGGTTGTCCGTCCGTCCGTCCGTACGTACGTCTGTACGTATGTCTCGTTCTCGTGATCGCGTTATCTGAAGAACCGATTGATGCATTCAGTAATGTTTGAAGGATTTTTAAGAAATTTGATAAGAAGGTTCAGCTAGGGTATCGAAACACAGCATAAGTTCGATTTCGGAGTATGTAGGTCATAGCTCATACGAATCTGGTTTCCATTCGATAACGTGAGTAATGTTTGACGAATTTCAATGAAATTTGATATGAAGGTGCATGATATCAAAATACTTGTACATGCAGCCTAAGTTCAATTTCCGAGTATGTAGGTCAAAGGTCATAGCTCATTAGATACGCAAAAACACCTACTTATATATGTGAAAATGTGGTCAACTTCCTTGCCTAGTAATATAATAGTATAGTCCAATGGAGGTAACTTGTTCTGATGTATATAGCCCATTTGTACCCTTGCGAGGGGATGCTACGCTTTGTGTTGACTTGTTCTTTTTAGGACATGAGTACCTTATCATCTAAATTGAAGTGCCATTGATAAATAAGATCCAGCTCATTATTTATGCCAATTATTGTTTGAAGTAAATATTTGAAACTTGATATATGTTTAGTTAACCCCTGCCAAATGAAGTATGAATATGAGCCAATTTAATGTACGCTTAGTTGGCATGTGGGGTGAACTACTTAACATTATTTAACCCGAAATGGACCACAACTTATCCAAAGTTAGACAAATAGGGTGTTATACCGTGTGTCTCAAAAAAAACGTAACACTTTTGAAATGGTTGCCAAATTGAGCATATATAATTTTATGAAAAAATGTCTATATGTATGGAAAGCTAAAGGACCAACCTTTCATATGATATGAAAAAATTAAAAAAAAATCATGCTTCGATGGACAGTGTTCACTTAAGTTAGAGGTATGAAAATGGGCCTGCGCAGGATTTTTCCTTCCAATTTTGGACAGGTAAATTACTTGTAACTTACAAAATAAGGTCGATATGAGATATTCATGATCGATGGATCAAAAGGATATTTTGAATCAAAAGGATATTTTGAATACCTCGAATTCTGGTATTTTCAATGCATAATGAATGATGTACTTAGCTATTACATGTTTGGGTCATTCATAAAACCTGAATAAAATGTGATTGATGATCCACCAAACTTACGGAAGAAAACTGATAAAGAAAAGGCAAGGGGTAGGTGATGGGATGGGAAAAGGTTGTGGGGGGGAGGAGAGTGGGTTGCATAATGTCAATTATGATTTTGAATACGGTATTTCAATTTAACATTTTCCCATTCTTCCTTCATCCTGTTCACATCTACCAGATCAATGATACAATAAGATGGGAGTGGAAGTTGGTGTGTGTGTGTGTGTGTGTGTGTGGCAGGGGTGGTGTTTGGGGATTGATAAATGACAGAGAGAAAGGACTGGTATTCAAAACATCCTTTTAACTCTTAATCCATCGATCATGAATATCTCATATCAAACTTATTTTGTATGCTAAAAGTAACTTACCTGTCCAAAATTGGAAGGAAAAATCCTGCGCAGGCCCATTTTCATACCTCTAACTTAAGTGAACACTGTTCATCGAAGCATGATTTTTTTTCAATTTTTTCATATCATATGAAAGGTTGGTCCTTTAGCTTTCCATACATATCAACATTTTTTCATAAAATTATATATGCTCAATTTGGCAACCATTTCAAAAGTGTTACGTTTTTTTTGAGACACACGGTATAGGCATGTTATTTCATATGTACTCCTAGTGCAGATCAATTTCTCTTAAAGGGACTTGGTAATACTGTTCTGATGAGAGAAAATGTTGCTAAGGTAGTGACTTCAATGCTAGATGTACAATTAAGATAATCTGAAAGTTAGAATGAAATCAGACCATTAGTGGCGATTGAAATTGGGAAAAACTGATCTGATTGATACCTTACCTCTCCCAACTATATTATTACAATTTAATTACATTTTGGGTGAATGTAAATCGTCACAAAGCAATGAATTGGCTCTATATACCATTCATGACATTTAACTGTTGAAAGATATTTAAAGGCCTGTTTATGTGTTTTTTTCATGGAAAAACGGTTGGGAGAATTTACTGTTAATCACTGTTAGAGGGTGTTGCACAGTGGTGCCTTCTGGGTTTTTTTGCATGTTAGATACAGTCGGAGGAAGATAATAAGTAGCATTTCATACAAAAATTACCCAATTTAATCAACCTTCAACAATGCATGTTACCGAGTCACTTTGAGCCTAAAAATGTTTTTAATCTATTTAAGTTTTACAGTGAAAATATTCATGAATTGTCATTGCTGATGTTGTTATATTTGACTTGCCATATGCCATGAAGTAAAAACACTTCATTTTTGTAAATTTGTTTCTATGTAGTACATAACTTTACCTTGAAATGCCTTGTTTAATTGCAGTACTTGCCCTTGATATTTGTGAGCTTGGCTAAATTTAGTCAGAAAAAACCAGAACGGGTCATATTTGAATAACATAATAACATACCATCATCATTATTCTTTTGTACCATAGTTAGACAGTCAAATAGGTCATGTTATACCAATTAGGCATATTATTTCATATTTACTCCTAGTGCAGTTCTATTTCTCCCAAGCCTCAAATGTTTTTGATCTATGCAGGTTTTAAAGTGAAAATATTGGCTTAAAAGGATTGACATTGCTATAATCTCTCAACATGCAATTAAATGAAGTAAGCAAAGACATTATGTAAACAAAATATAATGAACATGGGGGCAGTAAATACTTCATTGTTCATTGACTAAGAAAAAAACTTCACCAGAAATTGTCATTGGCTCATGTGAGCCATGATTGGGTTTTTATGTTTATTGTAAACTTGACAAATGGGAAAGAAAAACAAATGTAAATTACAAATGAAATACATTAAACATTTTTGTAAATATGTGTGTTTGTTGTACCATGGACCTATTACGGATGGACATTCAACATGATTCTTTCTTTGATCCAATGATAGTCACCGCCTTCTGATTATGTGCATCTTAATGAGAACATTCAGCTGTTTTAACAATAACGACTGCGTAAGCATTTTCGGTCATTGACAAAGGAGCAGTTTCCCTCTCTTGGGTTTTGTTTAGATGGTGTGCTCTGTATTAAGAGTATAAATAAAAGCATCCCCAATGAGGAGCAGCAAAGTTGAAAAGCAGACGATTTTGGTGATATGAAATGTATTATTACTGATTCGCAAACTTTCGCACACACCTACATGTATGACCTTATAAAACAATTACAATGTAGAAGGCCATGATCTGTATCAGCCCTGTGTGTTGTAACTCTGGGATATTATGAGGAAATAGGGGGAAACTGGATTTTAAATCACAACCAAAAAATCTAAAAATAACCTGTATCTGGTAATATTAACATGTTTTTCTAAATAAAATGCATGTATACAGCTAGTACACGGAACAACAATTTCTGATTATAAACCAGAACTGCACATCGATTTTCCATGATTTAAGCGAGTTATTATCTTCTGCGCATGTAGATTAACATATGTGTAAATCACTATCTTGATTCTGTCCCGGCTTTTTGGCAGCGACCATCATGAGATCAAACTGAAGAAACATGTACGGTGTAGCGTCATAAACATGGCATATTGAAATCAAATCATGTATTCACAAACAAGTTCTCCTACCCCTCTGAAATTATGTAACAGAGTTCCCCTGTTTGTTCATGGAACAGCCCAGAGTCCAGTGGGGTTTTTGTTTAGGGCTAATTTGCATAAACTTGGCTTGTAGAGCATCTCATGGGATGCATGCAACATCCTACAGTGCAGACCGAATTACACAGGAAAGGAGTTAGCAACTCAATTTAGAATTGTGTGAAAGTTTGGAATATCTTTCATTATTAATTGTAATCATCTATTAGAACCGGGATATTTAACAGTTGGTAAGTCAATATATTGCTTGTTCATATATTCTTGTATACTGAATCTAGGTTACCGGTACATACATTGTGAGAAACAGGAGACAAACCTGTAAGAA
Organism: Strongylocentrotus droebachiensis; assembly: GCA_035222895.1. Taxonomy (NCBI): domain Eukaryota; kingdom Metazoa; phylum Echinodermata; class Echinoidea; order Camarodonta; family Strongylocentrotidae; genus Strongylocentrotus; species Strongylocentrotus droebachiensis. The sequence goes on from JAVYIG010008560.1 coordinate 7,094, forward strand.
GAAAGTAACTTATGTGCCAATCCTTTGTTCTTGGTTCATTTTGTTGTTTATGATACAATGCTAGTATACTGTAGCATGTATTCGTTAGCTGATATATTACCAGAATATATGTTGCTTTATAAGTCATTCTTACTCAAGTTATATAATGAGTTTGTACATATGATTGAAACAGTAATAATTGTAGTTCCATACCCAGTAGTTGATTGCTGTATTAATAGGAGGAAAGATGTACATGTATATAGAAGAGTTAAAGTTAGTTTGGAGTTTGGAAAGTTTCTGTTCACCAAGGCATAGCCTCTAGTGTATGCGCACACACACACAGCTGTGTGCAGAGCATGTATGATTGATATACATGTAGTTTAGTAGGGTGTGTGTGAGGGGTAAATAGGGCCCTGTGCACTCAAGCACACTGCACTGATTAGTGCTTTAATTGTTTCTTTGTCTTACAGTTAGGCAAAACTTTAGACTGCATGTATTGCATACATTGGCAGTGATAGCTTGAACTAAGGGATATTAAGAGGGATTTAATGATCATTGGAACTTGTTGCATTTCTACAAAGATGCATGTACATTACTTGAATATGAGAAGTTTATATCAGGAGTTATGTAATTGCATAACTATTATTAACGGCATGATTATTGCATTATATACACTATTATGATGACGTATCTATTGTTTACTTATTATACTGTTTATTTATTATACTGTTTATTTGTGTCTTAACAGTAAACCACACTATCAGTACGAACGACGACACTATTGCCACGACACTATCCACTATCGCGACGTCGCTATCGCTACGTCACTATCACTACTATATCGACATCACTAGTTATACCACCACACGTTTTTACATTTGTTCTGAATTTGTTGAGACTGTCGTCGTTGAATAAAGGCACAAGCTAGTTTATACTGCAGAGACTGCGTCTTGTGTGAATGATTCAGTTTAGTGCGTTTACTACGTTAATCATTACCCTGTAGAAGGTTTCTCGGAAACGAAGCTACATACGGAATATTGAGACGACATTGACGGAGACAATCACAATGAATTCGTTAGGAAAACGATGAATGTCCATCCGTAATAGGTCCATGGTTGTACTTATTTGTAAGTCGTTTAAAGCTAGCATCGTTAAACAATGTTAAAGGGATTGGGTAACTTTGTATCCTATTCTTAAACAAAATCCTGGATTTAGCTCATGCTGCAATGATAATTATAAACCTTTGGTCAGTCAGGAATCCCATGAATTTTACAAGCCGATTGCCTGTCTGATTATTAAGATATTTATGATTTGAAATCAAAATCAAATTTTGTGTTTTCCTAACAGTTTTCGTAAAACTAAATTCTTTTGGGGAAAACGAGTATGGTAAAAACCCGTCACTCAAAGATCCCTTTTAAAGTATGGCCCTATTGCCATACTCATATTCCCCAATAGACTAGTATTATAAAAACCGTTAGGTAAACACAAAATTAAATTTTTAATTTTTAATCATAAATATATCTTAATAATCAGACAGGCGATCGACTTGTAAAAGTCATGGGATTCCTCACTGAACTAACAGTTTAACATTATTATTGCACCATATGAGCTAAATCCAAGATTTTGTTGCAGAATCTTAGGCAATGTTACAGAGTCACTTTAATAATGATCGATGTAAGACAATTGAAATGCCTTCTTATATTTGACTTGCCATGCATATTTGTTTCTATGTAGTACATAACTTTACCTTGAAATGCCTTGTTTAATTGCAGTACTTGCCCTTGATATTTGTGAGCTTGGCTAAATTTAGTCAGAAAAACCAGAACGGGTCATATTTTAATAACATAATAACATTGATGGTACCATCATCATTATAATTTTGTTTTTACCATAGTTACCAGTTGAAAAAATGTCGTGTTATACCAATTAGGCATATTATTTCATATTTACTCCTAGTGCAGTTCTATTTCTCCTAAGCCCAAATTTTTGTTGATCTATGCAGGTTTTAAAGTGAAAATATTGGGCCCTAAATAGATAGACATTACAAAAAACCTATCGAAATGCAATTAAATGAAGTAAGCAAAGACATTATGTAAACCAATTTTATGAAAATGGGACAATAAATACTTCATCTGTTCATTGACTCAGTATAAACCTGCACCAGAAGATTTAAAAGAGTTTGTCATGCATTTAAGCTGTGTTGAGCATTTCGTGTGACTTTAAAGTTGGTAGAGGGATCACAAATTTATTTACAACTTGAACAGTACCAAGGTTATGTTTGGACCCCATGTATGAAATTTGAAGTAAATCAACCGCTTAATTCTCATACTAGGAATAGTTTTGCTAGTAAATATGCATAAACTATATGGTTGAGAATAAGTCATTAATTGCGGCTTTTGCCGTTTTTTTCCAATTAAAATGTGTCCATGTTAATCCAACTTCCAGCTTGAGCTAAATTTTGACCTTTGAAAATCCCTCTACCCATCTTTAAGGTAGTATACCCTCTTGTGCACATAAATTTTGGATTAGTGCGAGGGTAAAAATATTTGTAGTTTCTTCTTTGGGGGGCATCTTGGAACACTATTTTTTGTCGTAGATTTTTTTAGCCCAAGTGTGTCCAAAAAAAAAGGGCAGTTTGGGAAGACAACCATTTTGAATTGTTTATTTTCATCCAAAATGAGGAAATATGATGCACATCACACGTCATTTATTTATATTTAGCATTTTGGTCCATGTAATGACAAAACAAGGTTGACCATTGTGGCATTTGGGATCACCAAAGTTTATTCACACACAGGTGCATCTCTTTAATAGGTCTAGGGCAAGTTAAAAATTGAGCAAAACTACCAAGGATAGAAGTTAAAGGGCAATTAAAATGGTGTCCATAAGTGTGCAAGGCAAATTTTTAAGCAAATTTAGTAAAAAATTGTGTTTCGCAAGAAAAGACCACATCTTTAGTTTTATTGGCTCATTGACACAATGTGATATTGAAGTTTGTAATATTTAGTGACTAAAAAAAAAAACCTCAATATACCAGTGTATTTTTGTAGTGAAAATTTTATTCATTATATATATATATATATACATGTATATGTCTTTGATCCAAATACATGTACAGTATACTCACTGTATTTTCACTTTTTCTCAACCAGTATTATTCTCCATGTAAACAAGAATAAAATAATTGGAATGTTGAAAATTCAGCTTCATTTATACTTTACTTTATTGTTAAAAGAAAGTATAATACATCTAGAAATTATGAGGTGTTGAGGAGCATGAACGTACTTGTATGAAAAAAACAAAACTCTAGCAAGACAGTGTACTTTAACGTTTTTTATACGCAAATGTACAACCTTACATAAGTTTACCTAGCATTGGTCGAAGGCCAATAGCCCAATACAAGCCCTTTTCTAACAATTTTATATTGTCTTTGAGAGTCTAAATTTTATAATTTTATCAAAATCAAGCCTATTATTTAATATTTCCAATAAATTTGACTTTATATGCAAGGGTGACTATCAGAAAAGACTATACCAAACTGATTAAATGTATCGGGGATGGACAAATTTCTGCTTTCTCCCCCCCCCCCCCCTTACCCAAGAAAAAAAAGAATGAAATAAATACATTTATAATCAACTACCGTAATCATAATTTTAACAAAAAGAATGATACACAATTATTTATTATCAGAAAAATTATTAAGAGAAAGAAGAAGATATTAATTCACATGAATGAAATTACTCCTCACCTATTTCTCCTATAATAATAAATAGAAATAACACAATCTGTATTGCCGCGCAATGCGAATGTATCCCCCGGCAGTGGCAGCAATTTTGTGTCATCCTTATATTCGAAGGAGGGACAATTAAGATCCTCTCTCCCATCCCTGAAACAAAAGGATGACATAGAGATTGCCACTATAGTGGCTCGGACTATTGTCAAGACTAGGAGCAGCATCACCAAAGCAATATGTGTCTAGATTAGAGTATAATGCATATCTGTAGAAAATTTGAAAGAAATCTGTCCAGAAATGTGGTAGTTAAAACGCACAAGAGACATATGACCTTTGACCATATAACAGATGGAACAATGAGGGCACCGCCCAAAAGTGTAGATTGTACCAAGAAACATCTCCATTCAAAATTTAAAAGAAATCGGTCATGGGTTATATAACCTGCAGAGCGCACACTAGACACCCACCAAAATATGACCTTTGACCCTAATAAATAGACGAATACTGGTGGCAGCGTCACCAAACACTACACATATGTAGATTTGATCAAGATACACTACCATACAAAATTTGAAAAAAAATCCTTCAAAAAATGCAGCAGTAACAAGGCACAATAAGGACAAATGACCTTTGACCTTATAAAGAATGTAACAATGAGGGCAGCATCACCAAAAAGGAGAGATGTGTAAATTGTCCTCGGATACATCTCTACGGTATACAAAATTTGAAAGAAATCTGTCAATATGAACTACAGAGTGCACACTAGATACCCACCAAAATATGAGCTTTTGATCCTATAAAACACGGGACACTAGTGCCAGCATCACCAAAAACTAGGTGCATAGATTTTACCAATATACACTTCCATACTCAATTTGAAAGAAATCTGTCAAGAAATGATGCATCAATGATGCACACTAGATTTGACTACATTGTTGGTTTATGCCTTCGACCATAATGATTGAAGGTTTATGCATATACCAGTAGTGGTAATTATCATCCAATAATACCCATTACGAACTTGCAATCCTGCTACAGCGCTAGTTTATACTGAATTTCTTATAACGTTCTGTGGCCTGTGAAATTAAATTAAGAGTGGGTTCTTCTTGATATCTTTGAAGTTCATGAACCAATTTTCACCAAACTCCATTTCCACTTGATATCGATCATTTTAATTGTCATCAACTTGTACATTTATTTCCACATTCCCTCACGATTCATTTTTTTTTCTATCCCACTACTGTACCGCATGCTACTCTGAATTGGATAATGTTATTTGCAATACAAAATATAGTTGTGTTCAAATTCTACAAATTTCTACATTTAAATAACCATTCGTCCATCAAGATGCAAATGTTTTTACCCATGGATTTTAACACATGTCATTCAATAAGAATAGAAGATGGCGGGCTGATAAGCTAGCACTGGCATAATTATCTAGATTCTGAGTCAAAGTCAGGCTTCCAACACATTCTGTTCAGGACAAAGTCGACAGAGTGTGATCAGGAAGAAGGTGAAGCTGCAGAAGAAAGGGGAATTCGATCCGTTTTAAACTAATGCAGAAGTTGGAGATCGATGTATGATGTCCAACCATTTTGCAGTTGGGTCAATGCCATAGACAACACTGGTAGATGACGCTCCTGGCTCACTATCCTCTTTCTGCAAGAGGGCATTCTTATCTTTTATGATATCCACATTGCACATCTCTTCTTGATTCTCTCATGACATTTGCTGCATGATATCAAATTGCTTAAACTCGAGCACGTATCCTGGAACATACAGGTGTATACTACAGTAGATGTCTTTGACTTAATTGTCCATTTTGTAATCCAGGTCAGTAATTCCATCTAAGCTGCCTGAAGTATTATGTGTTGGATACTCGCTTGCTGCAACAGCCTCTATGACTGGCTGGACTAGGATGTATGGGTGGAACTTTGGTGTGGCTCTCTTAATCTTTCTGACGGGGTTGCAGTAGATGCATTAGCTTTTCAAGTTCTGTATTAAAACACGGTTAGTAACAAAAGTTTATAAAATAAACAGGTTCAAGAGTTTTATAAACACGCAAAAGAAAAATAACAAATAAAAAGAATAGCATGGACTAGGATTAACGGGATAGTCGAGTTCAGACTGCAAATGCCTTCAAAGTGCAGGGTTATTCCTCAAATTCTTATTTATGACATTTCTAGTGCCCTTTTAGAACCTAAAATTGGACCACCCTCTCCATGGTTCAGGAAGGGGTTCCTTCATCTGCAGGATAGAACGTTTGATAGCGAGCTGCACCTATTCTGCCTTCAGGTAGTGTTCCTGCCTCGGATTAACCACAGCATGCGATGCTTCACAGAAATGTGGAACAACCATAAGATCCGAACAGCCGGCAACAAGACGCCAATGCAGTTATTTCAGTCTTGATTAAAACTCTGAAGCACCTCAAGCCCTTGTAGGTAGGCTGTGTCATCGAATACACTTACGTCATTAGGATGGAATCTGACTTGCTGATTAAAGTGGTCCATCTGGTCTGCAGTTAGTGCAAGAGGGCATACAGTAGATGGAATCTGGACACTTCCATCATTCTCTGCTCCTCCCAAGTAGTGACCATTGGGATCAATGCCATACTCGGCAGCTTCGTCCTATTAAAAGATAAATTTTATAAAAGCTTACCAAAAACATTTAAAGATTGAGGTCTGGGAAGAGGTGAACAAAAAATTGTGAGTGTTAACATTGTTATCATTAAAGATAAAACATGTTCCCTAAAAAGAATGGCTCTCCAAATGCCTTATTCTAAATATGGCATGTAACATAATCAACATCGGGACGGATTTTTATGCACCGTGTTTGTGAAGTCCCATATACAGTCCCATGTACAGTGCTTGTAATTTTTCTGATCGATTCCACACCATTTCTTTCTCAATCAATTGCACGAACAGAATTACTCAACTTTATCTTTAATAACCATGTACAAAATGTCCCCACCTACAAAATTTCATTTTCAAATAAATATTATTAAATGATCATTCAGTTTGATTAATCAGAAACCTGTAGCCCTACCTGTATTTCTAAACCTACAGGTGACATTTGTGCCTAGAGCTAAACTTTAAAATTTGACAAATTCATTTTCATTTATCTAAAAATCAAGTAGTATTATGTTCAACTGTAATCCATATACTAGCTGTACAATATGCAAAAATATACAAGTAAACATGCACTTTAGTACACAGCATCATTTAAATGCACACTGAATTTTGATTTAATTTGGTTATAGCAGCCCAGCTAGTCTTCAGTTTGGTGAGGTAATAATGAAAAACAAATCCAGTACCGGTAATTGAAGTAAATAATCTGTTAGGGGACATCGGTGTATGCTCATTGTTATGATTTATAGTTAATTAATATTCAAAGGCTTATGTAGTGGGGCATTATGCATTAAATTATGTACCTCTGAGTAGTTTTCAAAGTGCTCATTGAGGAGTGCAGTTCCTCTATGGCTATGCAGCCCCATTATAAATAACTGCATTGGCGTCTTGTTGCCGGCTGTTCGGATCTTATGGTTGTTCCACATTTCTGTGAAGCATCGGATGCTGTGGTTAATCCGAGGCAGGAACACCACTTGAAGGCAGAATATGTGCAGCTCGCTATCAGGATCTAGGATGCCTCTACTCTCAAAACTCCTGAACAATTTATAGAAAGTTCTTGTCACCTGTTCATGGAGGTCACGCCACAGACGTTCTATCCTGCAGTTGTGGACGCTCCGGCCGGTAATGAAGGAACCCCTTCCTGAACCACGGAGAGGGTGGTCTAGCATGAACATCGCCACTCCTGTGTTCTCCCCTCCGTGGTCAGAGCGCACTCTAGATGGCAAACCCCAATTGGAGACCGCATCCTTGAAGAGTTCGAGCACTGTTCCAGCTCTATTATTGGAGCTGCACCCTAGAAAGACGATAGCTCGACTATATCCGTCTATTCCCCCATGAGTCACAAAGCGCCACCTGAATGAGAAATTATTAGATCCGAGAAATATAAGAGTAAAACATTACAATGCTGTGATGTACTTTCAGATTGATTTCAACTGCATGATCTAATGCGGTCTAGTTAAAAAATAAAGAACATCATCAAGTTGTCATGACATTAATTGGCTATTTATCTTGATCAACACAATAACAAGTATTACAAGGGAAACGCTCTCAGCGGTCTCGCCTGCATTACGCATTTCGATATGATGAGAAATTGAGGTTGGGACATTATTTATAGGCAGGGTGGCCCATTAGCAGGCCCCCAAAAATGAAACCTCTGAATATAATCAGCATTTTGAAGAGAATATTGACTAAGAATCAGTAGAAGAATTAGTTACTATTATTTGTACCAAGATTGATAACTTTCATGAAATATGGACAAATAACCAAAAATTGATTTTTTTAAAAAAAAATATCACATTAATATACAATGTCCCTTTTGCATCCAACATCAAATTCTGTAGAACTTTGCAGGAATTGTGAATGTCATGTATGTCCTATCTGTAAAATTTAAACCTTAGCAGTGTCCTAATATTCAAATTGTGCAAGGAAACCGGTTTACTTGCTAGACTTCACTGTCAGACACTATTGAGTGAATGACTGACTTTTTTCTTCTTTGGTAATAATTAACACACATAAAATGAGCTGTAAAGGGTACATGAGCATCCGTCTACATCAATAACCCACTTCTTGTAATGGCTAAAATTAAACTGATTGAATTCGCTCAGCACAAAACGTACGAGCATTCTACTAACTAATAGTCATTATTTTCCCACTTAAAGACATGTTCAAGCCCCTTTTTTAGGGAAGTTCTAAATTAGTATGATCTTTCAAATGCCGTTGGAATTTAACCATTTCATTTTTTTGGGCCTGCAAATGGGACATATAGTACATATAAGTTGTGAACAAATATAATCTGTTTCTACTTACCTAAAATGACCTTTTATCATTACTTTGTGAATTGGAATTTGTGTCATATGATTTCTGATACTTGATAAACCTTGTGTACAAGTTTCATGGAATTTGAACAAACACTTTTGAAATTATGCTAAAAATTCAAATCTTGATGTTCATGCCACAACAAAGTCTAAGTTTGCAGACCTGAATTGACCTTCGACCTTGTGACCTGAAAATCTCCTTACATGTTTGGGGATACTTGATAACCCTTTACCAAGTATTATTGAAGAACTTAATTATACTTTCATTTAAAATTAAAAAAAACTTAACCTTGGTTAATTGATGTTGACGCCGCTGCTTTTCCGGCGGTGGCGTCAACATCACTTTTTGCTACGCAGTCGAGACAAAAATCAATGATTATGAATATTCAGAAAAAATACTATAAATTCTTCAAAGTTCATAAAAGATTTTGTAAAAATGTCATGCACGCAATATGATACAAATTATCGTATAACCTGGGTGAAGACATGGGGAAATCAAGATTTGGGAGGTAAAAAGGGAAATTAATGGGGTAAAAAGGGAAATTAATGGGATAAAAATAAATAAAACAATTGATAGATAGTGAGGCAATACCGTCACAAACTAATTTATCAAATTGGCAATTTGTGCAGTGATTTCAACTGTTTCTTTTTCAAAAATTCATAACTTCCTTATTAATTATCCAATTTTACTCAATTTTTTTAAATTAAAAGCAAATTATTTCTTGGAGTGGACTTAGCCTTTAAAATATCAAAAATAGGGTAAAATTCGAATTCAAACCAATGATTGTGAAAAATGTCTGTATATGTACATGTACATTGTATGTCTCTCAATATGAATGATAATTCTTTCAAACTTCTTTAAATGCACATGCCCTCATGAATCTCATGTTATCCTCATTGTCTAAAAAGTTAAATTACTTTGCAATCTGTAAAGGGGAAAAATGAATGTCATGAAAATTGGACTACTGCATTCTGTAAATATATAGAACACACTCAATGCTAATTGGCTTGCCAGTACTGTAAAAAAAAACTCACCGTATCAGTTTGTGGTGTCCATCTATGTGCCAAAGTGACAAGGGCATTGCCACAGAGTAATGCCTCCTTCGTACAGCAGTTATGGTTCTCAATTCTTGTCTTTCTGGATCTAGTCTGTACAGACTGTCCCGGATCCTCTGTCTTTGCACCCTTAGACCTTGTGAAATCAGATATCCATCCACCGTTTTGTATCCTTTAAAAAAAATATTTAAAAAAAAATAGTATGAAATACATGTAGATCTATGCAATTCAAGGGACCAGGTAACATTGTGACGGGCTGATTTTCAAATCATCGATATTCATGGAAGCGAAACACATGTTTTTATGTATGGAGAATCTTTAATGCAAAAATAAGGGCAAAAATCATGCAGTATACGTATTAACATTTTACCTGTACCGTATTCTTCACTCATCTGAATCAACTTAAAAAAAATAACAGTAATATGGTGGTAGCAGGCTGTATTTTAACTGTAAAACAATGTACATGTGTGCTTCCCTGTACAGTTATACCGGTAACTGCATGTTTAAAAAAAATCATCCATTTCTTTTTCATTTTTCATAGCGTTACTGAGTTTTTTCTTATATGATATAATATGCTTTAAGGTGTGATTAATCATAAATTATATAAAAATTAATTTCATGCATATAAGAATCAACATGGGAGAAACTTTAAATATTATCAAAGATGTTACCAACTGTGCACTGCATGTGCAGGTACATGTAATTTGACAAATGTTGTTAGTCAGATATGATTAAAAGAATTTAGCAGGTATTAAACTTAATGGTTTAATAACAACAATTTGAGTTTCCAGTTCTAACTAATTCTGATAAGCGGAGGGACACAGTTTTAAAAAAGAGGGGTTAATTTGCCTGCCACTACAACACAAACTAAGAAAACCTCTACTCCTATTATGAATAGCGACCCTCATTTCGTATTATGAATAGCGACCCTAGCTCTCGTTGTATTATGAATAGCGACCCTCTTCTCCCATTATGAATAGCGACCCTCATTTCGTATTATGAATAGCGAACCTTATGAGTAATGAACCTCATTTTGTATTATGAATAGCGACCCTCTACTCCTATTATGAAAAGCGACCCTCTTGTCGTATTATGAATAGCGACCATCTCGTCGTATTATGAATAGCGACCTTCTTCTCCTATTATGAATAGCGACCCTCATTTCGTACGTATTATGAATAGCGACCCTCTACTCCTAGTATGAATAGCAACCCTTATTTCGTATTATTTAGCGACCCTTTCGTCGTATTATGAATAGCGACCCTCTTCTTCCATTATGAATAGCGACCCTCATTTGCCAGAAGTAGTAGTACGTTGTTTCCAGAGTTAGAGAAACTTATTATGTCAGGAAAATGGAGCAGCTGAGACCTCCTAGACAGATGAACTTTGAGGGAAGTGCCCTGCCATTGGCGTTGGAGTGGAAGCAATGGAAGGAAGAGTTTGTGCTATATATCGATTTGAGCATGGAAGGGAAAGAGGACAAGGTAAAGATCAAGATGCTCAAGTACCTCGTTGGTCCACAAGGTAGAGAGCTGTATGAGACGATCAAACCGGAAGGGTCAAGATAGGCAGATGGTACCCTACAGGAAACAACCCTTGTTCAAGCTCTTAGTGCTTTTGAGAAGCATTGTCAACCAGTACGGAATGAGATCATCGACAGGTACAGGTTCTTTACTAGAAGTCAAGATAGTGGAGAATCTTTTGATACATTCCTCACCGAACTGAAGCTGTTGGCGGCTCACTGTAATTTTGGAGAGCTGAAGGAGTCACTGATTCGTGACAGGATAGGGTGTGGCATCAGAGATGGAATGCTGAGGGAGAGACTTCTGCAAGAATCTTCACTTGATTTAGACAAGTGTGTGAAAGCTTGTCAGGCGTCATGCTTTCCAAGGCCAGAGTGGATGTCCTGGTAGGTGACCAGCGACAGGAGGTTTGTGCGGTGAGCAGAGAGGGAACTACACACTGGCCAACAGTTCAGTGTCAATTCTGTGGACGCAAACATGAGAAGAAAAAGGAGAAATGTCCAGCCTATGGCAAGGAGTGTTTCAACTGCCATAAGAATATTTCTCAACCCAGTGCAAAGAAAGGCGGGCACAGCAGCAGGATCAATGGAAAGAAAAGAGAGGGAAGAAACCGGTGCATGCAGTGGAAGCCATAGACAGTTCGGATGAAGAGTACTATGATGAAATCCATGTAATGGAACTGCAACCAGATAAAGTGGAATCAGAGCATGTGCACAGAGTTGAGACGAGTAAATAAGTAGATAATGGAAACGTTGAATTCACTTTCTGATTCCCCGTCTCGCTCATTGCCTTTGGCTCTGAGTCCGACTTTGTCTTTGTTTTACTTTTAGCTTTCCCCAGCCCACTCTTGCTGACTTTGCCAGCCGTGACTTGCCACTGGAGTTGGGTAATATTTTCTTTCCGTCGGAGCCCGTGGCTCCCGCGCTACCAGGCGGTGCCTGAGGTGGAAGCGCGGACGGAGAACAAAAATAACATGTCGTATACATATCCATGTACATGGGTTACAAAGAAAAAGAAAATATCCATAGTTGAACCATACAAATTAAGTTAATCATATATCATGTCATATCAAAACCTGTGAATTAGCTATAACTTAATATGTAGAGATTTGTGGCTGGAATTGAAATTCACAGAGTTCCAATAACGTATAAGTGATTCAAATAAAGGATATTTTTAAACTTAAAAACTTAAAATGTTGTTAAAGGGAGAACCAAAAGTTAGCACGATCGAGTGCTAGTCGGGATTGGTTCTCCGAGTTTCTAAAACTGTATGCAAAGTCATATTAACATTTATTTTGTCTGAATATCATATTATTTGATCCTTATGATTCATCTCTGCTTAGGAGTTTAATTCTGAGATTTTGACGAAATGATGATCTTGTTTTTTCTTCTCTGATATTTATGGGCAAATTATTCCACAGCTTTGCTCCAATGAAAGAAATTGAAAAAGTCCCACGTGTCCGTTTAGGTAATCGTAGCATTAAATGTTCTCTCCCTCTTGTTCTATACATGTGATTCATTAAAACAAAGTAATCCATTAACGAATGTGGTAGATGTCCTTTCTGCAGATCATATACAAATGTCGATACTAAATGCTCGAACAGATTATGCACATCTAATACCTGTAGACATACGAACAGTGCCTTTGAACTTGTTCTAAATGGGGAAAATGTTATCACACGCATGGCCATTTTCTGTGCCAATAGTATGCAATTTAAATGACTTTTATAGCAACTTCCCCAAACTTCAATACCATAAAGTATGTGCGGCTGGATAAAGGATTTATACAAGAGCATGAGAATGTGCTTAGGAACATGTATAGTGCCTCAACTTACACAGCGCAGTCCAATCTTCCTCCGTATACACTTATTAACGTTCTGAATTTGCTCCTTCCACATCAAAGTTTCATCAATTTGAATTCCTACGAAAGATGCTACACTGACTCTATCTATCACTGTATCACTGAGTTTTAAAATACCCCTAATTTCACATGATTGCCTTTGTCCCTTAATGAGCATATAATTTGTTTTCTTTAAGTTTATTGTCAACTTGTTAACAAAACACCATTTTTGGACTTCCAAAAATTTGACATTTACTTCATTCATATCTATTTCTTTCTGTCTTTTATCAAAAGTATGAAATAGGTTTGAATCATCAGCAAATAATCTAAATTCAAAATATTTAGTAGAAGATGGTAAATCATTAACAAAGTTATTATACACTTATTTTGGAAAATAGATAACCACAAATTCTGGCAAAGATATTTACCTATATTGATTAGAGCACATGTGTTTCAACATTTCTTTTTTTTTTGGTAGTTTAAACCAAAACCAAAACCAAAAAAAAGAAAGAAAAAAGAAATGGAAGTTTTTTTATTTTTTGCACATTTTCTTAGGAACAAGTGTAGCTGTTACAATATTAGAAATTTGAGTTTACTGGTGTTCAGGTAGTCAATTTGATGTAAAATTGAGGGAACAAAATTTGAAGAGAAAGGAGGAAAGAAAGGCTAAAGGAAATAATGAATCAGATATTCACATAAGTGTCGCCCCTCGATTTTATAATATTTTGTTGAGTTAAATAAGGAATTATAGAGATACAGTGATTAGTGCATAAAGAGGGCATAATCCATGCAAGAACCGAACAGTCGCTGATATCAAGGAAGCGGATACAGCAGTTAATTTCCACAGAACTCATATTCAACAGAGACCACCAGCTGTCGCGATTCGTATAGGGTCATTTTCACAGTAAAGGGTGTAACTTTTCTCAAACAGGGTCAAAATTTCAAAATATGTTTTCATAATCATTTCTACTAAAATTAGTACTATAACTGTCTAAATTATGGATTTTTTTTGGTTCTGGAGCTTAAACTACATGAGAAACCTGGAAAAATAATGAACAACTGTGACAAATATGATAAATTTGAACAAAAACAACATTTTAATTTTATCAACTTAAATGACAACATTTGTTCTCCAAACATAATTCAATTGCAATTTTTCATTTGCTATTCTAATGTACTTAAAGGCTTATAAAGCTTTTTTGGTCAAACTTATTTGGTCTTTAAAAAAATTCAATGTGTTTGTCAAATTCAAGATAAAATATGACTTTGACATTTCATTTTTCAAATTTACCTATCTTCCAAGAGGGGGAGCAAAATACAAATTATTATACAAATACCATTCAGTGAAGGCTAATTACCATGCAAATTCCAAAGAAATCGCATTTCAAATGAGGAAGTTGAAAATTTCTTATGTGTGTGTTTCGGAGGCTTCAGGTTAACAAAATGCCTGTTTCGGAGGCTTCAATCATGTTAACATAAAATGTTGTCCATTACTTAGGTAACATATTAAGAAAAATTCAACTTAAACTGTTAATGATATGTTAAATTACTAATATAACACCTAAAACATTTGTTTACAGAGTAAAAATACTTGTTAATATAAAGTACGGTACATGTATGTTACAAATTATCTTTACTTAATACGATGAGTTTTTTTTTCAGTACGCAAACATTGCAAAGTCACTTAATAGAATCCATGAGGATTTCAAATCTGTGCTGATACTCAGGGAAATATATTGTCAAGTATGTAATTTCCAAGGAAATCACTTTTCTCATATCAAAGTTGAAACATTCAGGAAACATATACATGTATAGGATCAGTTCAAAGTAGTGTTTCGGAGGCTTCAAACATGTTAACACACTATATCGTCAACTACAAAGGCAATATACAAAGCGAAATTTAACCTTACTTTTGAAGATTTGATAAAATGTTGAACTGAAAGTAAAGTACTTAAAATAATTGTTCACATAGAAATCATTTATGTTAATTCATAGCAATGTATCATTACCCTTCACTTGCGTCTTTGTCATCATTTATTCTTAGTGCAAAGAATTAAATTTCTGCACAGTGGCTTCCACAAACTTGTTTGTTATGTGTTATAACATTTACACAGACATTCATATTTTTGAAACCAATAGCATAGTAAGTATTTACAGGTTTTTGTCCTGGAACACAATTGTGCTCTACTTCTTATTTCAAAGAAATTTATCTGCCAACATGTCCAGTTCTCCTTCTTAAAAATTATAAAGGTAAGCTCTGCCGGCTGGGGTAGGGGTCCTGGTTGGTAGAGTCATCTTCTGTATTACATCTTTTTTAGGCTGATGGGCTTCACAGTCCTCTGTAAATTCATACAGACCATTGCTGTTCCGGCGCATGAATTTGACTTTGACATTGTCATCAATCACAGCTTTTAATACCTAGTAGCAAAATAAGAATATATAGCAAATACAAACTTTCATTAAAACACAGAAAAACAGCTTTCAGAATCCATTTCACTTCCTTGAAATATCTCACAGTCCCTTATTTGATTTCATTCACCCTGTTAACTTTGTTCAGTACCACAACATCTGCTCATATATATTTTAGAAAGATCTTTTTGTCTACCGGTATGTATTTCTCAAATAAAGAAAGTTGATCCTGTTAAATGTTTTTTTAATAATCCAAGATCTAACATGGGTAATACTTACGAGAGCCATGAAAACCACCCCATTTGTAGTCCTGCTGCTAGATGAAGGTCATCAAAATATATGGGCACATAATCGCTCACATTGATCCTGCAATTGGAGAAGAAAATAGGAAATTAGCAGTTTGTACTGCACAGAACAATGTTAATACATATATCTGAGCTTGGACACTAAAAAACAATCATTTTGTTTGATTTTAAAAGTACATCTTGAATGTATATTTGCATGTACATTACATAATAATTTATTATTTATCCATGTGTTGTTTAAGAATTAGTTTAGTAGTAGATATACGGGCACCATCACCAAGGATGCTTAATGTGTACATTACACAAACCTTTAAGTACTAATTAATGACAGACTGGTTTTTATCTGTTTTGACCATGGATTTGCAGGAATAACCTGTTCAAAATTGTAATTTGTACAAGGATTTCATTCCTTATTCCTTATTACTGGTTTACCATTGTGCATAGCCATATACCTGTTTATGTACACACATGTATATCAGGAGTCTAATTTAAACATTTGGTACTGAGGCAAACCTTAAAGGTCAGGTGACATCCAAATATAAGTTGATTCATGTTTATGTGCAGGGCTGCATACAACTCATAATTTGTTATAAATATATTTCATAGATTTTTAAATATTTTACAATAATTTTCTCAGACCTGCTAAGCTCCACCCTAAATAAATGCTCCAGATTTCATTCATCTATCTGTTAATCATTAGTGAGCTAACAAGAGAAATTGTTATGTAACTTTCTCCAGCTCAGCACATGCTCACAAATACCTCCACGTTATCTTTCTTTTCCTGGTGATGCTACACCACTTCTGACATAGCAACTCATATGTTGGTATTGTATGGTCTATTGTAAACAGGTGATCAGCTCTGGTTAAGCTATTATACATACCACTGTCTCTTGTTAGCTCACTAATGATTTACAGATGATGTCACAAGATGAATGAGATTTGGAGCATTTTTCTAGGCTGCACATCAACAGGAATCAAACTACATGTATATTTGGATGTCACCCGACCTTTAAAACCACAAACATTGAGTATGATAAAGGTACATGTACAATGTACAATACAGATCGTAACTAGGCCTCACTACATTTTTAGTGACAAATCTAAACTTCAAAAACTTTCACACATCAGTTCCATTACAATGACCCATTAAAAAAAAAGTACAAGTTAAGTAATTTAAGTTCTTAGTTCTTACCTCTATATTCTTGTGGATAACAGTAAGGAAATGAGTGAACTGTCTGCAGTGTTCATGCCTGTCTGGAAGAGATGCTATCTAGTATCAGATGTTGCTAGCACATGTTGCTGTAACCTTGTCAATATCTTCATGATCTTCATGGTCTATTGTCGTGGACAAGGTCCGCAGTTCGAGTCCTGCCGCGGCACTAATGTCCTTTGGCAAGACACTAATCTACATTTGCCACACTCAACCCAGGTGAGGTAAATTGGGTACCTGGTAGGAATTAATTCCTTGAAATGCTTAAGCGCCGTAATGGAAGCCATGCTAAAGCCGGGGTAATAATTTCCAAATTTGGAAGCGCATAGAGACGTTCAATATGTGCTACACAAGAACCAAATATTATTATTATTATTCCATTGTCTTAAAAGGGGTTGTACACACTGCTTCCCAAACATTTCTAGAGGGTTCTTTGCCCACCAAATTTCTCTCCTACTGTTACAAATGGTCTTTGGATGGCATGGCCTATGCCATTTGATCCTAAGGGGTTGGCAAAGACCATGATACATGTTGTTAACACTAAATGAAGCCTCCGAAACAAATTGGATAAATACTATGGATGTCTTATAATTTGGGAAAATATAGTGATTCATTTTAATACTTTATATATTAAAATATTCATGAAGCTTGGAAGATTTATATGTATAAACTTTTTTATTATTTGGTGAATGATTCTTACATTATCAAGGTTTGAAACAGGTGAATACTCCTAGTACTGGTGTAAATTTTCTTTCTGAAATACTGACTATTTGTAAATCATTAAAAATATAAAAAGCCAATAACATCTAACACATTCCTGTCCTTTAATATACCAAAACCAAACATTCAATAGGAAAACTGTAAACAATCTCCTATCTATAAAACCACAATAGCCAAAAATATGGTGTTAACTACAGTTTGAAGCCTCCGAAACAAGTTTTTTTGGTTATTAGTAAGTCTTGAAAAAAATTAACTGGATATCTATTTACTTTCAACTTCAAGGGAGCCTGCACATCCTAACCTATGATTGCCATGCAGATTTAACATGAAACACATCGGTCTAGGTATCTAAAAAATGAAAAATAATCTTTTTGCTGTTTCGGAGGCTTCAAGTGTTTCGGAGGCTTCAAGTGCTAACGGAAAGTTTGTATTGTCTGTTATTCTTTAACAGTGGGGAATATCTCAGCTATTTTTTGACAAGTGATTTAGGGGTCCTAATGCTACATTTTGATATAATGATTGGATAAGTTCCTATATTCATATTTGTACAAGCTGTCTGAATAGTTTGTTTCGGAGGCTTCAATTCAGCTAACGGAAAAATGGCGCGACTCAGTCAAGCTTTTAAAAAATTCTTACAAGCAACATGATCAGACAAATTTTGTCATTAGTTGGAAGTATAGATATCAAGTGTTATATCAAGAACAAATGAAATGGTAGAAAGCACTTTTCAAACCAGAGCTCTTGCTATGAAGTTTGTTAACTATTGTTAACGGAAAATGAAGTCTCCGAAACGACAAATAACAACTCTCTGTTCTCAAAAATAGAGGAGCAGTTACAGTTACAACTTCTTTAGCACTTTTTATTGAACATCTAACTTCACATTCTGCATAACAAAAACAATCCTTGCTGTTCCTGAAAAAAATGCAGGGCTTTACAAAAATGTCTATGTATTTTGTGTACATCAAAAGGGTCACATTTAGGGTACTTATGTGCCTGCCAAAATTTAACGAAGTAATCCCTGAAGAAGTTTATGCTACCCAAGGTAGCACCCAAGTAGGTTACTCATATGCCAAAATATCTTTGAATTCTGTAGCTTTATGAGATCACTAGAGAAAAAAATGTCAAAATTTCAAAGTTACACCCTTTACCGTGAAAATGACCATAGCCAAGGCTTCGTTCATCAATTCAACAGTGAGCGTTGCGATGTTTGGTATCACCATGGACACCCAACACATGGATTCATTTATGAAAGTAGAAAATGGACTGAATGACAAGTGGCAGGCAGACTCAGTTAATACGGAATGGACTCAGTTAAAATGAAGATGTTTAATCTTGTCAATGCATCTAAAATTCTCTTGTTTTATAAACAAAGGAGGATGTTATGGAATAGCGCCATCTGTGGCGAGGCACAGTGTAGTGTACAAGATGGATCTAGATTAAAGGCCCCCCCCCCCCTGGCTTTTTTTTGTCACATACAAAAAATGAATTATGCATACTACCCCCCCCCCCCCCCCCCCACAGAGCAAAATATTGGTAGGCTCGATTTTCACATTTTAGGGGTCATATACCAAAAAAATGATGCTCACTACCCCCCCCCCCCCCCCCCCCCACTGAGCGAGATATTGGTCGGCGCGATTTTCACATTTTAGGCCCCCCCTATCGGCAAATCCTGGATCCGCCCCTGAGTGAGAGTGAACCACAGGAGGCGAAAGGATAGGTTTTCACACACACACATAAAAGAACAAACAATAAAAATTGTAAAAGATAAAAAGGAAAAGAAAAACAAAACAAGTAGGTATTACATTTATTACACAGCAATGAATTGAATACAGAACACCATGTTATTTGGTGTTTACAATAACATATAACTGGAATTTGGGGAAGGCTAAAAATGGAACATCTGAAAGATATATTTTGAAATTGAAGAACAATTACATTCAAATATTAGTGACCAGTGGTATACACAAAGGGGGTGGCTGGGGCCCACAACACCCCCCCCCCCAAAGCGCACCCATCCAAGTTGGGCAAAACCAAGTTTGAGAAACCAAGGAACTGAGTTTGAGGAAACAGAAAAGTTTCCAGGCATATCAGCTGTTTTGAAAGGTTCCAAATAGCTAAATCTCGAGAACCTGGACCCCACTCTAAATCAGGCTTTACACTTTAATACATGCACACATTATAACCCCCAGGGAGAAACTGACAATTTCACCCCACCAATCAAAGATGTCTGTGTACGACACCGTTACTGACTTTAATAATGGAAATATGTGTGGAGTACTAGTAATACTAGTAATGTCCTTAAACCTGAAGATATGCCCTTTAAAGGTAAAGACCAGTATTGGTAACGTCCCAATTTCAAAAAATGAAATGGAAGCTCTCATTACCAATCATGTGAAAGAATATGTTTTGACTAATACATGATGATAAAAAGTTTGCCGGGAAACCGCCTACTAATTCATGTATTTGGTAAATTTGTTTCTCTCATGGTCGTGTGAGAGATATAGGGTAGTCCCGTATACATCTTTCTGTGTATATAGTGCTTGTAACTTTACGAAGAATGGGCCAAATTTCTTATCATTTTGATGATTCCAGAACCTTGCAGATGCTAGATGCTAGATGATCAACCTTTTCTGATCGATTCCACAACGTTTCTTTCACAATGCAATCGCATGACCATTACTGGTCTTTACCTTTAATCTGTCAAATGCGGACCTCAGAGTAGGATTGATCAGCTCGATCCAGTACAGTCAAACCTGCTTTAATGACCACCTGTCTACAAAGACAACCTGTACAAAGGCCACATTTGTTGTTTCCCTTGAAAATGGTTTCTTATTGAATCATGTACTAAAGGAACCTGTCTACAAAGGCCACATTACTGGTATCCCTTGAAAAAATGTTCTTATTGAATCATGTACTAAAGGAACCTGTCTACAAAGACCACCTGTCTACAAAGGCCACTTTTTGTGTTTCCCTAGGGTAGTCGCTATGGACAGGTTTGACTGTAATTGCATTTTACCTGGATTTAACAGACAAAACAAGTTTCACTTAGCATGCACATGACATTAGTGGTACTCAAGTTATTTACATAATAGTTCACTTACCTGCCCTGGGCATATTTTGCAAAATGAAGGAAACTCTGTCATCCAATTCAAGATCTCCTATTTCACTGTAAAGTCTTCTGATGGATAAGCCAATTGTATTGAGGCGCCGCTTGATTGTTCTCTCACTGACGTTGAAACACTGTCCAATTTCTTTCACTGTACAGTTCATTTCTCCTGATCAGCAGAAAAAACAAAACGAATGAAGAAGTGGGTGTGATTCATTACTGCTGCTAAATCTAGGCTAACTATTTAGTGGTGAGAAGAAAAAAATAAAAACAATTAAAAGTTACTTTAGGGTGAGGGTTAAGGTTTAGGATTACTGTAGGCAGGGGGGGGGGGGTCCCGAAATTTGAAATTTTGACCCATCGACATTCCGTTCCATTGGGGGAGAGGGGGGAGAGAGGGGGGAGAGGGGGGGAGAGGGGGGGGGGGGGGGAGGGTGGTGGTAAGGTCATCTTTAAGGATTTTTAAAAAAAAAATTAAAAATATTTTTATTTTAAAAAAAAAATCAAAAGGGGGCGGGGGGGTTTTCCCCAAAAACATACACATAAAAAAAACTCAAGGGGAGGGGGGTTTAACCCCACCCCCTGCGTACGCGCCTGTGCGAACCAAATATTGGTACATAATGGTGACCAGCATTGACGTAATGGGGGGGGGGGTGCAGACAAATCTTTTTCAACATGGATTTCGATTTTGACCCATAATTTCCTAAAAAGGTACAATTAGACCTCTAAACAGATTATTTCAGTCAAGTTGGTAAGTGGAACTGATTTAGAGTCTATTATTTATAGCCTAGACTCTAGATCTAGATTCTAGGCCTAATTTACAATATAACATGCACGAGGTAAAATGACATTTGGGGGGATTTTCGGGGCATAAAAATATGGCCATAGAGTCTAAATGTAGGGTGTCTGATCGCGCACTCAGTTTTGTGTGCTAAAATCCTCCCCATAGAGATTGCACTCATCCCTATGTAGTCCATGTGCATTGCGCGCTCATGCAAACTTGGTCAATGATTTTATTACCAAAATGAGATTCAAACCAATAGATCTATATCTCGTGATCCTGAAGGTGATACTCAATAAGTGAGGTGTCATATGAAAGAGCAGGTTTTTCTCCACATTCCGCAAAGGGGCTCACCCCCAAAATTGTCAAAATATCTTGCTTAAAACAGCGATTTAAACATTGTTTCCATGGTAACTTGGAGATTTACCAATTTCATGAAGTGAGCCCCCAAGGGATAAGTTGGGCCAGCTGTAAGGAATATATCCATGCGCTTATTTTTTCTCTAGTCCCAAGGGATTTCAGTTTGAAAATACCCTTAATCCACGTTTTGCATATCGTGCTGTAGACCTACAACTTTTGAGCAAAAATTATAACTTGACGTGAACCACTTTTTTGTCCATTCTGACCAAAATGCTATGAATATTGCAGAGTTTTTGAGGGGCTGTATCTTTTGATAGAAACATTGGTGAGTCTTGAAATTTGAAATGTATTAGGTCTATTCTGATTACATTTTTTATTCAAATATCCAACAAAAATGGTGAAAAACAATCCCAAATTGAAAATTGAAAAATCGTTCAGACACCCTAACTTTAGATCTACTAAATGGCCATGGTGTTAGCAAGGGAATGCGTAGAGGGGTCTAGATCTATAGACCCTAGACCTAGTCGGCTTCCGTCTTTAAAGAGAGAGCCGACCCTACCCAAATAAGAGGCTTAACGAACGAAATAAACAGAAAATTCGGTTATCCTATACTTTAGTGTGTTTTATTATTTTGGGTTTCTAACTTCAGTTTAACCCTAACCCTAACCCTACCCTAACCCTAACCCTATGATATGCACGTAAGGTCTAGGTCTAGGTCTAGAGCTCTTAACTGAAGTTAGAAACCCAAAATAATAAAACACACTAAAGTATAGGATTGCCGAAAATTCGGTCTAGATCTAACTGTTAGATCTAGATCTAGATCTAGATCTAGACTAGATCTAACAGTTAGATCTAAGTTAACGTTAGAGTCTAACAGTTAGGCCTAACAAAAAAGTTAGAGTCTTAAGTTACCTGCGAAGAAGCGAATCTGTTCCTCCGAGATGTCAAATTTTGGTCTTCCCACTCCGCCTGCACCCCCAGCTGGATTTGTATCAGGCTGAAAACGAGATCCAGTTGATTCGCTTTCCTGGCTCATTACAGCGGCATCTAACTCATGAACTCCAAGACTTGTCTGGCAGACAGCAGGGCATTTGAAATGTCACCATAGGCAACGCGGGAGGCCAGGCATCGCGAAAATATTATGTAGTAAATCTCTACACAGACTGTCGAGCCTGTAGTTGATCGTATCAAGATTTACCGGTATATTCATCTCTAGCCCACTTTCTATATCTGAAATCAGCCGAGAAACACGCTGTCTTATATTATCAGTGACAGTATCCATATTAAAATATAAAATGAGATGCTTTCGGTATAAGTCCGGCCAGCCCATGCATGCATATTTGTTGTATAGACCTAGGCCTACAGCTACAGCGTATTGGAGTAGGCCCTAGATTAAAAAGAAAAAAACCTCGAGGACGCCCTCTGTTGTCCTTTGAGGGTCAGTTCGTAGATGAGGTGATGTCCTTTTGAGTTTGTCCTTTCTCGTTTTCGTGCTTGATGTCTATTTGCTTACCGTTAACCAAAACGCCCTCTGTTGTCCTTTGAGGGTCAGTTCGTAGATGAGGTGATGTCCTTTTGAGTTTGTCCTTTCTCGTTTTCGTGCTTGATGTCTATTTGCTTACCGTTAACCAAAACGCCCTCTGTTGTCCTTTGAGGGTCAGTTCGTAGATGATGTGATGTCCTTTTGAGTTTGTCCTTTCTCGTTTTCGTGCTTGATGTCTATTTGCTTACCGTAAACCAAAACGCCCTCTGTTTCTTCTGACCTGTACTTTATTTTGCTCTGACCTTTGATTTATTCTTTGTTAATTGGTCCTTTCTTCTGGGTACTTTGTCTATTTTGCTCTGTCCTTTGTTTGTTTGTATGCTTCTTTGTTTGTTTGTATGCATCTTTGTTTGTTTTTGTGACTGTTGATATTGGCCCGTATGGCCGCCCATATTATTAAGAGTCTGGTTTTCGAGAGATCGGGTTTCACCCGCATTTGAGTTCTTAGTGGACAATGTCATTAAATTCCTGCCTTCATGTATTTGTTTCTACAAATGGAATTTTATGATGTACATCACTTTCTATAATTCATTTTGTTGTTACCTATACGTAATTGGTAAAATCACACCTCTTTGGGTGCTTCTGTAACTGTACTTGTCATAAGGCAGAAAAATTTACAATTTTGACCGCCAAACCGCGGAATTATCTTTAATTTGCACATGTCGAACATACCAGTTTGCAAGAGAACAGGCTTCGAGCCAATGATGGGAAATTGTAATGCAATTAGTATTGTTTGCACCCCGTTTACACTTGGTTTGTAGGCTGAGGAGGACCATTAAGGCCTTTGATTTAGTTATCCTCAGTTGTAGGCAATAAAGTGTTTATGCGAACGCTACGTGTCTCAGGCCAGAGAACTGCGTTGATTTGGGATTATTTTATTATGTGAACGCTACGTGTCTCAGGCCAGAGAACTGCGTTGATTTGTTTTTATTATGTAACGCTACGTGTCTCAGGTCAGAGAACTGCGTTGATTTGTTTTTATTATGTGAACGCTACGTGTCTCAGGCCAGAGAACTGCGTTGATTTGGTTATATTTTATTATGTGAACGCTACGTGTCTCAGCCCAAAGAACTGCGTTGATTTGGTTTTATTTTATTAGGTGAACGCTACGTGTCTCAGGCCAGAGAACTGCGTTGATTTGTTTTAATCTAAATTGGGGGCATTTTAATGCAATTAGTATTTACACCCCGTTTACACTTTGCTTGTAGGCGGAGGATGACCATTAAGGCATTTGCTTAGTTATCCTCAGTTTTAGGCAATAAAGTGTGTATGCGAACGCTACGTGTCTCAGGCCAGAGAACTGCGTCGATTTGTTTTTATTATTTGAACGCTATGTGTCTCAAGTCAGAGAACTGCGTTGATTTGTTTTTATTATTTGAACGCTATGTGTCTCAGGTAAGAGAACGGCTGTTCATTGTGAAGTTAATACACTATTTTCATTTGAATTATTTGTTATACCACAAGTCTAATGACGATGGAAAGTTTCTATATTACAACTAATAAATACCATGGCCAATTGCAAAACTAGTTGTCTATGTCCTTATTCCTTGTTCCAGGTGGATAGAACAATAAATATATTTAAACAAAAACTTTAATATATTTGTATTCATTTGTTTATTTTTAATTAAATTATTGAATAAAGTGAACTTGAACCGATTCTTTTCACAGTAGTGCTGAACTATTTTTTTCTCCTGTGTTTAACAGTATATCTTTTCAAAATAAACAAATATTTGATCATTATTTGGTATGTGCCGAATGCGTTTTTTATACGATTATTTATATGACATGATGTAAAGATGAGCTTTCATAATGTGTAAAAAGATAAGTGAATTTCATCTTGACTGTTTTGCAAATCAAAATAATGCGGAACGGACGTGAAATTTGATTTCAGTTTGCATTTTTTTTCTCGGAATTCCTTTGCTGTATATGTATAATTATCTCTTAGCATGCCATGTATAAACCGAAGTTGTTTACTACGGAGTTTTTCCTCATTTCTTTCACATAATTGAGCTGTTAAGCTGTGCTTAACAGCTCAATATGTTCTTTGTTTTTTTGTTCTGTTCTTTTGTTCTCGTTTTCATGTATGTGTGTTTTTAGGGGTAGGCTTTTAAATAAGGAACTTCCCTCCTTTCTGCCTATCCCAAATGCTCTTATAAATTGCCATTGTATTTGTTATCACTTTCTTGTGTTTTTTTATATTTATAACTCCATTCTGTATTTGTATGTTTTAAATGTTTTTATGAAGAGTGTTGAATAAACTTTGAATTGAATTAAGTTCTTTATGTTCTTTCACAAAATTTGCTCCATAATGTGTTACGAGTAATACACAAATATATGTGTATACCGGTATTTATTTTGATACTTACAAAATATCAACTTAGGTCATTGGTTCGGAACATGTGAGAATAATTTCAAAGCTAAATAATCTAACATCATGTAACAGTAAAAACTGAAAAAATGTATGACTTGATAGTGTATTGTACGTGTACCGAAACGAATCTTAACATTTGACTAATTCGCAAACAGTTATCATGCATGTAACAGCTTATGAATAAATAATAATTAATAAGAATATTCTATCTCTTGTAATTGTGCTAACTGTAATATGATATGCTTGAAAGAGTATGGAAATCGAGAACATCCGGGCAATGTTATTATTAATTGGGTTTTAATGACGTGTATTTGGATGTGTGTGTTGTGTGTCCTGTAGAAATCATTGTGCATCTATAGCTAGAATGTATAAAATAAACCTTTACAAAATTGCTCTGGAATTCAATGGGTAAACAGTTAAGGAGTAAAAAGAAATTAAAGATAGCATAAAACCCCCGAGTATGGGGCTCGCACTAGCCTTTAAACAGGGCCTCGTGTCTGATAATCTGACGCCGAGCGACTAAAACGAGACTAATTGCGAAACCCGAGTGAACGCCAGAGCGAATGGTTTCATACCAGGAGGCCTTTAGTAATCTGGTTTGGATTTCTTATGTTGGCCTTTGTCTCCGACTGGAGTTCTCTACCGAAATGGTAGCGTCCAATCAGCGAACGAATCATTGCGTGACGTCAGCATATATTATCCATCGTGCACACAGTAAACTCTACGTAGTACGAATATTACGCCACTCGATCGCGCGTTCATCTGGGTCTCGTCGCCGGCTAGACTCATCTCAGCCACTGATTGTCGTGGAAAATAGCCAGAGTCACGAGGCCTTGTCAAAAGGCTAGGCTCGCACTGGATCAAAGTCGGACTCAAGTTCTGTGCGAGTGTGTACGCGGGTGTTAACTAGTCTACTCAACGAGACTTTTTACAATTCACTAGGAGCGTGATTAAACTGCAATATCTCTTTGTAGAAATATTACTTGAAGCCCATAAGTTGAATACCGTATACATATCGAGAGCAAACAAGATTCTGTGATTGGTACACTTTAAACCTAGAAGGGCAAGGAAGGGGGGGGGGGGGTCGGTGCAAGCCAGGCAAGCAGTCATTGCAACTATTAGCTGACAACATTTTATGAACAATTAATTACATCTACACCGCACATGAATTTAAGTGACAACAGACACAGACATACACAATACACTGCATACTGCACCCAACCACAAACTAGCAATGATACATATTAACATGATAACAACAAATAGAAAGAGAAAAGTGAATAATTGGATTTAACAAAAAATATCCCAATGCAAATAAAGGAGGCAGGTAAATAAATGGATTTACATGTATAAAATCTAAATATGCACATCTTAAACCGAACATATTTTCATTTTGTTTCCTAAGGCAATTTACATGTTATATTCTCGCCTGTATGCACACGTAGACTATACCAAAGACTAAACAAAAATTGAAGATAAAACGAGATTTTAATCATGATTATTTTATTGTGATTTTACAGAACTTTTTACCTGTTAAGTTTTTTTTACTGTCACACCTGGTTGGCAATTTATCCTCCAGTTTAGAGTTAAAAATGTAGTATTTAAGGCAAGTGATTGCATGCATATCATAGCATCAAAGTCATAACTCTAAATTCAGAAATAAAGACTTGATACATGTCAATCGTGTGACATGGAAATAAAAATCAGAATTGAGCAGAAACATATCATGAGATGAAATTGAAATATTGTTATTAATGTCACGAAACATGAAAATACCAAATAAATATTTATTTATATCAAAAATATCAATACACATTCATCGATTAATTATCATTTATGTAATAATTTGATTTAAAAAAAATTCAAAGCCTATCTTACACCAGATTAGATACATTTACTTATAAACGGTTAAATTATTGATGAATTACAAAAAAAAGAAACCTGGAACAATACAATTATTATTTTATTGTTTAATAATTTGCTTCTAACAGGTATAGACATTTTTAGAATGTCTTTCAAACCTTGGACACATCTTCTAAATAATGGTTGCCCTTGTCGGAGCCTTCCCCAACATTCAACATTGCTGGTAGAAAAGAATTAATTTAAAATCTAACAAGAAGGTCTACCGGTATTCATAGTGATTAGAACGATTAAGACTTTCATTTTTTCCCATATGTAAACTTTTGTCCATATGGCGCATATCCCCAGGCGACACTGTTAATCTTGAAATCTTGATTTTAATACTCACACACCATACATGTATTTCAAAACGTTAGTACCATTTTATCTTTTAAAAATTGTTAATTGTTACCACATAATCATCATAAAATGTCAAACAAAATAGCTAAATTTGGCCAATACCACATTCACTGCTAATTAGTTACCCAACCAAAGATGAACATTTAAAGTACCTTATCCCGGATAATTTAATACCAAAAACGAAGATGAACACATTTTAAATAGACTTCTTTAACCCACATTCGACTAAACTCTCTCATTTGCAAAAGCTTAGTACAGGAGACACCTAAGCCCTGGTCAATACAAATTGTTATCAATAATGAGTTACAATGACTGTTATAAGCTACTGAAATCGTGGCATTTGATTGGCTGAGAGCAACTTTGCCATATAATTCTAGCATTTGTTATTGATAACAAGTTTGATGAAAGAGTTCCCTGGTTCCCATGGTCAGTGGGTTATTACATTTTGGAAGAAAAAAAAAACTTCATTCCCTGACTTATCACCAACAAGGAAGTATGCACGAGTGAAATTTTGAATGATCTGGACATATTCCCAATACTCTATGGAATGCATCATGATTTATTTGTTGATTTATTCAAACCCGCACATTTCATTGAAAAAATTTGGCAGATACACTTTATTTTACATACAACTACATATATTTGAGGATAATCATGTCTAGTTCTGTTATATATAAATTTTGAGGACAGTACTACATGGCATTGAACATGAAATAATAAAACGCTTTTATAAGGGGGAGGAGATTTAAAAACTATAGCCAAGCAAATTTGGGATTATGATATCCTTAAAGGGCCCATATGACATCGAAATACAAGTGTGGTGTGCAGTCCTGCATACATCTCATATCGTATCAGGACAATTACCCCCTGGGCAATCACCCCCCGGAAAATTACCCCCCGGAAAACTACCCCCCAAGGACAATTACCCCCTGGAAATTTACCCCCCGGAGAATTACCCCCCGAGGACAATTACCCCCCAAGGACAATTACCCCCCGGAAAATTACCCCCCGGAGAATTACCCCCGAGGACAATTACCCCCCGGAAAATTACCCCCCGGAGAATTACCCCCCGAGGACAACTACCCCCGAGGACAATTACCCCCCGAGGACAATTACCCCCGAGGACAATTACCCCCGAGGACAACTACCCCCGAGGACAATTACCACCCGAGGACAACTAGCCCCGAGGACAATTACCCCCCCCCCCCTCGAAACACCATTACCGCGGCCCGAGGACAATCACACCCAGGGAATTTGTAACACTATGACGTATAATGCAAGCTCCTCTTCAAATTGCTATTTAGAGAAAATGTCATGAACTTTCATTTTCTTAGTTATTTATGACGGAATAGATTTGTTTCGTACAGGGGTTGTGTATAAATTATATTTATATTCGTAGCTCACATTCAAAGCCCTCGTACCCATCTGCCAAATCTTTTTGCTTGACGTACATGTATCCTCCTGGGAGGAGATTTCACCCACCCCTCTCGCTCTGTATCCATTCCACCTTTGTGAAGTTTGACTTAATATGCCACGTGTATTGAATCAAATTCAATTGCCAGAAGACGCATCTATCAAATCGAATTCAATTGCCAGAAGACGCATGTATCAAATCAAAGTACGGAATTTACATTTCTTAGAAATTGAACAATACATTGCGCGCAGATGAGTACGCGTTAATACAGCTAGTCTCCCCAAAAATGGCCCAACAAAGAAATTAGGATGTAAGATATCATTATTTATGCATCCTCTGTAACTTTTCTAATCAGCTGATCGTATATTTGTCTTTGTACACCCACAACAAAAAGTGAGTCATTTAACACATTTAAGCATAATTTTCGTGAGTCAGGTGTAAATTGACTCATTAGTAACAACCAATGAGTCTCTATTGACTCATTTATATTTCACCAGTGTGTCAATCATGAGCTGACGCATTTGCAAAATGCTTCGACTGACTCACATGGTCGTAAAAAATGAGTCAAGATCGACATAAGAGCATTTTAGAAGAAAAAAGTGAGTCAACTTGAAAGTGAGGCTGTATGCATGCGCGCGCATGCTTTCGTGACGTCATCCAAAATGCGCATTCTCGAGCCATATTTGAATTCCCGATCGACGACGCGACGTCGCCATCTTATATCTTGGATTCAAAAGAGTTTTGACTGCAGCTAGTGAAAAATTGGTACGCATAATTATTCATATGGTTTTAAACGATGATTTTTATGACTGGATTCGTGGGCTGAATCTTCTGATTATTATACAAATGATGCATGCGTTCATTTTACGATATCCGCACTCGAGTTGATGAGGCTGTGTGTAACTTAACTATAGATTCTACTGTATCGCACGAAGCCGTGTCGAATGAAAACATGCATGATCTTGCATCATTGTTTTATACAACGAAACTCCTAGATCCTTGTTATTTGATGTAAAACGAATTAATTCAAGATTGTTTCGTGAGAGTATGGGTGACAAATAAATCTCAAGTTAAGGCTTAATTTAGTGCGTACAAAGTAGATTTTTCAGATTCGGGTAGCGGGACCACCGATTACATCGCTAAAATGTGATATTTTAGGATATATTTTCCATTGCAAATGTGGACAGTGACTCTGGCATGGTATGGTATGTGTGTGATAGGCCTAGGGAGTAGGGGGGTCTATGTCATGATGCACCCACAACAAAAAGTGAGTCACCCTTACTCAAATTGATGAGTCACTGGTTTGTCCGTACAGCGAAACACTTGAAGGATCATGTGAGTCACTATGACTCGATACAAATGAGTCTTATTTATCTAAGACTCACTTGAAGTGAGTCTTAGAGACTCATTTGTATCGAGTCATAGTGACTCACATGATCCTTCAAGTGTTTCGCTGTACGGACGAACCAGTGACTCATCAATTTGAGTAAGGGTGACTCACTTTTTGTTGTGGGTGTATGTATAATGGGCCCTCATCCATGATCTATTCCAAAATTAAGGTTCTCTTCATGTTTATAAATGTAATGTAATATATAAATATATATATATTTCTGTTGTTATGGTGAACTAAAATATGTTTTCTTGTACTGTAATTTATTTTGAAATAAAAATTGCCTTCAAGTTAAATATATGGTATGTACGGTGCCATATTAAAAGAAAATAAGTATCCGCACTTGAGTACATTCATCTCAATGATTTTGTAATTCCAGAGCAGCGTTTTTTCAACTGGGGTGCCGCAAGAGAATGTTAGTTACATGACAATTTTTTTTGGCAAACGTTGATTTTGTGAAAAACAAATATCAGAAACGGGTAGAGTATTTATTTTCATGAGAAAATAAAATATAAACAAATAATAAAATGTCTTTCTTCCTCGCTCGCTGAAAATATTTTGCGAATATATATCTTTTATTTCGACCTTACATTGTTACCACACTCATCACAATTATAAACATGATGAATCAAGGCAACGAGAGGCCCGAATATCCTCATATTCGTGTATCAAGGTCATGACCGAATATTTCACTTTATATTCGTGTACATTCGGCGGTGAGGCGCCCGCATACTTTAAATCTGTGCTAGTGTGTTGATTACAACATTACGTTTTACCATTTTGAAAATGTCTTGTCCTTGTTTTTCTTGCTCGTTCACTATAAAATCAAGAAACAAATGTGCCCATACGTGTGTACATAGCACTTGACGAGTGCCAGAGTGATGCAAAATAAATAGTTTGTGAAGAATTTAAGATTGGGCGAAACTTTTCATTTCTTAAGAGGGCATCCTGTCGAACAAAAAGTTGAAATAACGCTGCACAAGAGAAATCCTTCGTAGAAAACAGCAACCACAGTGTTGTTGCATACATTATAGTTAAAGAAAAATGGGTAGTAATGAGGAAGATCACGCGCAAGTATTTGAACGAATGTGGGTTCATGCACGGGATTTTATGGGCTCGTAGCCTTCACAGCATCTCTCAACGTGTCAGATCGTCTTTTGCTATTGAATCCTGATTGTCCCCCCCCCCGGGGGGGGGGATTGTCCTCGGGGGCGGGTAATTGTCCTCGTGGGGTAATTCCTCAAGGGGTAGTTTTCCGGGGGGTAATTGTCCTTGGGGGTAATTGTCCTCGGGGGTAGTTGTCCTCGGGGGGTAATTGTCCTCGGAGGTAGTTGTCCTCGGGGGGTAATTTTCCGGGGGGTAGTTTTCCGGGGGTAATTATCCTTGGGGGGTAATTGTCCTCGGGGGGTAATTCTCCGGGGGGTAATTCTCCGGGGGGTAATTGTCCTTGGGGGGTAGTTTTCCGGGGGGTAACTTTCCGGGGGGTGATTGCCCAGGGGGTCATTGTCCTAGAACCATTTTATATATTGATATGTAAACTTCTGATTTGTTTCATAGATTTTGAAATATTTTTTGAAATATTTGTTTTTCAAACTTGCTAAGCTCTAGTCATCAATGAGCTAACTTGAGAAAATGGCATGTTACTTTGCCAAAGTTGACCACCTGTTACAATACCACAAACAATAGCAACATATAGGTTGTATGTCAGACATGTCAGACTAAACTAATATTCTAGAATAGACAATGGTATGTAATTTCCCCCAGCTTAACACGTTCATAATAGCATTGCATGCTTACATACATATGAACAATACATCATCATTGCCTTTGTCTTCCTGGTGATGCTACAGCATTTCTGACGTATTATGGAAGGAAGCCGATTCGTTATACCATTCTCGATTCTTAAGCCTTGTCTGGATTCAGTTAACCCCGCTCGTGCGTAGGGCATAAGCTTTGACGCTTCATTAAATTATTAGAGAAAGAAGACGATTCGTTGTACCATTCTCGACTCTTAATCCTTGTTTGAATTCAGTTTTCCCCTTCCCGCGCGAAGCGCGGAAGCTTTGACGTTTCATTGAAATATTAGAGAAAGAAGATGATTCGTTGTTCCATTGTCGACTCTAAATCCTTCTCTGATTTCAGTTTTTCCCTTCCCGCACAAAGCGTGGAAGCTTAACGAGCAATTAAATTATTAGAGAAAGGAGACGATTCGTTTTTACCGTTCTCGACTCTTAATCCTTGTCTGACTTCAGTTTTCCCCCGTCCGCGCGTAGCGCTTAAGCTTTGAAATTTCATAAAACTATTATAGAGACAAGACGAATATTGGTGCCGCTCTCGACTCTAATTTTCGAACTTGAGATCCCCCCCCCTCCCTTTGACATTTCATTAAATTATTAGAGAAAGAAGACGATTCGCTGTACCGTCGTCGACTTGTCAGAATTTTCAAAAATGTTTCTTTATCTGCCGCTTTTTCTTCCTATGTCTTCTTACTGCCCATATCGCCCCTTGCTCCGCGCCTGCTTTAAAGGGAAAATGAAACAAGCATGATTGTGATAGCACACAATATAGTAGTAGAAATGAAGGGGAAACAAGTATACTACATTAATCATGGATAAATGAGATATTGCAATGTTGAATGCTGAAATTATGCATTCTAGAAAATCCCTAAGCCCAATATGTAGGATCTTTCCGCTATATTTCTTTCTAGCTATATTTCTAAATTTCCTGGGGGGACGTGTCCCCCTAGCGGGCCCAGGATCGCCGCCCCTGTCCATGATTACTATCAACATGAGTTTAAAAAAAAAGGAGAAGCGAGTTGGAATGAGCTGAAGCCAAATGAAGGGCGAAATAAGAGTTGTGAATTGGCCCCTTTACCGTTAATTTAGAATTTGACTATTGAGTATATAGCTTCTATTTAAAAAACATCCAAATATTGTGCCCTTTTCAAATTTATCACTAAAGAGTGATGACCTTTGTAGCGCAGGGCCGTTTTTAACGTTTAACTTTGAAACCGCGCCGACCCCCTCTATTCAATAACGTTTCCTAAGCCTTCTGGAATGCCCCCAAATCTCCCGATTACATTTTTTCCCTTATTCGTCGTTATATACTGTCACATAGCGCAATTTCCTTGTCTTCCCCCTTTCTCACCCGATTTTTCTCTTCCCCTTCCCCTTACCTACTCAGTGTTATCTAGGTTACAAAGCACCCCTCTTTCCCAGTGTGTAAAGTCAGTACGGGCCGTATTTATGTGTATTACGGGCAGGACTTTGTTGCGTGAAAAGTACTCCTTTCATTTACCGAGGATTTTGGGAACACAAATCCGGGCCCTCCGACCCTGGAGTGGGAGCGAGGGGGGGGGGGGGGGGGGGGGGGGGGGTGGTGTTCTTTCTTCTTTTTCTTTTCTCTTTTTTTTTTCTCTCTCTCTCTGTTTCTTTTCCAATCTTTTTTTCTCTTCTTTTCTCTTCTCCTTTTTTTCTCATCTCCTTTCTTTTTTTCTCATCTTTTCTTCCTCTTTTTTCCTTCCCTTTTTTTTGCTCCGCCAATAGGGGGGCCTCGGCCCTTTCGGCCCCCCTGGACCCGCTACTGCATGAAGCTTGTTTCCAAGATATCTCCATGTACTTTTGTTCTATACGCTAATACAATTAATGTTTAATCGGCATGCAAAATGCACAAGTTGATGCAGATAATATTTTGGTTAATACGTGACATAACAATTTAAATGCAATGTGCCAAGTAAACTTTTCGTTCAAGGTACATGAAGCTTGAACGAAAAGTTTACTTTTATTCTATACGCTAATCAAATTAATGTTTACTCGGCATACAAAGTTCACTAGTTGATGCAGATACTATATTGTTTAATACGTGACATAACAATTTAAATGTAATGTGCCAATCAGGAGCTTTCGCAGGATTTTTTTCGAGGGGGGCGGGGGGGGGGGGGGTTAAAATTGGAAAATCGCGCCGAAAATTTCGCAACGACTCGGCCAGCCGCTGAATAAGCAGAGAGGGGGGGGGGGGGGAGGGTTAAGAGCACATCATTTCTTGTCCCGGATCGATATTTCGTTCAGTAGGAGGGGGGGGGGGGGTAAGATCACTTTTAGCACTTTTTTTATTAAACAAAAATTGAGAGTGGGGTTCAACCCCCCCCCCCCCACCTCCGCCGCGATCGCGCCTGGTGCCAATTATGTTTGCTTAGTAAAGTTATTGTTATCTCAACCATTATCTGCAAATAACACAACCAACACAAAAACAGTATTTACTACGTGCATCACTGCATAACAACTCCATCAATTTGTAATAGGCCTCTCTTAACTCATTCGGTTTTTCTGGACTTTTCTTGTAATACAAGGGATATGTAATTGCTCTATATCACACACCTTCCTCGAGATTCATAGCTTACAAATAGCGCACTCTTGGTCAGATTTGAATCAGAATAATCAAATTCTCACTGACTAGACTTGCATTCTCTGTTCACAACTTTGTAACAAGGCGGACCCCTGGATGCTCATCTGACGGTTCTGTAATGCCTCAAACCCCTAAGCTTCCAGGGGCTCTGCCCCCTCTACTTAACCGAGGGCCCTAAAGCCCCTTTCACACCGGATCTGCGTAGAGTTGCGTAGAGTTGCGTACCGACTACGCCGAAGTTAAGCTGCGTACTCATGAATAAATTGATGCTTCGGCGTAGTCCCTGCGTAGGTTATGCGTAGGCTTGCGTACGATGGCGTATAGTTACGTACCCTGTGCGTAGGCACCGCGTACCTACAGGGGCTTTCACACCGGGCCTTGCGTAGAGTTGCGAAGAGTTGCGTAGCGACTACGCCGATCGTACGCAACCTACACCGATTGTACGCAACCCTACGCAACTGTACGCGGAGGGACGCGAATGGGTACGCGAGATGAACGCAAAAAATTAAACATGTTTAATTTTTTTCGCGTACCTTCGGCGTAGACTTTACTACGCAACTGTACGCCAAGCCTACGCAATTGTACGCCAAGCCTACGCAAATGTATGCCAAGCCTACGCAACAATACGCTACCCTACCCTACGGTCCGTAGCGTATGTGTGTGTGACAATGTAATGATATAAATGTTAGTCATTTATTAGATTTAAAGAAATACTTCTGACATACACACTCACTCAGTCTCACTAACAGAGTGAGACAAAATTATTTCTTTGCTCATTTCAATTAAACAAAATTATATTACAAACATACAAACAGGACCACAAACGTACACACAAGCAAACAAACCGACACAAATACATACAGATTTCCACAAAACATAATAAAATTTTCAAATGAGGCATCAGTTTATGAATCTTATCTCTGTTTATTATATCAACATCCTGAGATGTCAATTATCACAAATTGACTAAACAATAACAAAACAAAACATGTCAGTCTGAAATACCTTGTAGAAGTACAATCAGAATCACAAGCAAGAATGATCAATGATCAATACCTGCCAAGTTAACATCCAGGTATATACCAAAAAAAATCTTTATAGCATACGTTTTTAATGCTTCGTCGGACTGGCGTAGGGTAGCGTATTGTTGCGTAGGCTTGGCTTACATTTGCGTAGGCTAGGCGTACAGTTGCGTAGGATTGGCGTACAGTTGCGTAGGCTTGGCGTACAGTTGCGTAGTAAAGTCTACGCCGAAGGTACGCGAAAAAATTAAACATGTTTAATTTTTTGCGTTCATCTCGCGTACTCATTCGCGTCCCTCCGCGTACAGTTGCGTAGGGTTGCGTACAATCGGTGTAGGTTGCGTACGATCGGCGTAGTCGCTACGCAACTCTTCGCAACTCTACGCAAGGCCCGGTGTGAAAGCCCCTGTAGGTACGCGGTGCCTACACACAGGGTACGTAACTATACGCCATCGTACGCAAGCCTACGCATAACCTACGCAGGGACTACGCCGAAGCATCAATTTATTCATGAGTACGCAGCTTAACTTCGGCGTAGTCGGTACGCAACACTACGCAACTCTACGCAGATCCGGTGTGAAAGGGGCTTTAGGGCCCTCGGTTAAGTAGAGGGGGCAGAGCCCCTGGAAGCTTAGGGGTTTGAGGCATTACAGAACCGTCAGATGAGCATCCAGGGGACCGCCTTGTTACAAAGATGTAGGGTTGCGTACGATCGGGGTAGGTTTGCGTACGATCGGCGTAGTCGCTACGCAACTCTACGCAAGGCCCGGTGTGAAAGCCCCTTAAGGCGTGTCCCTGGATGCTCATCTGACCTTAATTTAATACCTAAAACCCCTGGGCTTCCAGGGGCTCTGCCCTTGACTTTAGAAGCCTATTATCAGTTATGAGCGCGAAGTTTAACGAAGATATAATACATGTATTAAAAAGGATTTGTTTTAATCATTAAAATTGTACAAACAAAAATATGTGCACATCAACAGTCAATATATTCAATATTCGACAACTACGGTTACCAGTTGCCAACTGGTCACCAGCTGGACCAACTGGTCACGGAGAATTAACAGCAGCACTATGGGCTTGCATATCGTCGGCCTTATGCCAAAAGGGCCTTAACCCGATTTTGGGGATTATTGAGTTATTAACATCACCTTGTAGATTTCATCATTCTCTTTAAAATTATGTGCTTCACTTGTTGAAATTCGATTTATTTATGAAGATAATTATGAATTTCAAAAGGGCCTTAACGCGTATCTCATCTTTTCCCTTACGCCAAAAGGGCCTTAACCTACACGGAAAATCTTTTATCAATGACAGATTATTTCGTAATTTCCATTTAATTCAATAAATATCAGTAGAAACACCATTAAAACATGATTAGTCTACAATAGACACAATGGACTTAAAATAATCACTGAAAGTATATGTCATGAATTTAGATCATGCAATCTGAGTGAGATTTAAATGAGGTGTGGATGCATGAAATGCGACCGACTCGTTGAAATACGCAGATGCCAACGTATGGGACTGTAATGAAAATAAACAAGAAAAAGGTGTCCTAAATGTACGATCTCTAAAAAATAACTTTTCCGAAAGCTGCATTATATTAATAAAAATATTCAGATATCAAAAATACTTTTAAACATTTTAATTAATCAGTTTTATCAGTTTTCGAGATCCAGTAGCCGTAGGAGGGGCTTTAATTCTGGCAAACCAAAGGTGTTGCGAAACAAAAAATTTTCCTTATGCCAGAAGGGCGCTAACTTTGCGCGCGTACGATAACGGCAGGTTAAGGCCCTTTTGGCATAACGCCGCGTAGGTTACGCCCCTTTTGGCATAATGCCGACTAGGTTACGGCCCTTCTGGCATAAATACGCTACATTCAAGCGTTATGCCCAAAAGGTCCTAACATGTTTTTTGCACATAGCATGTAAAATTGTAAATATATTATAACACATTTAACACATATCATGTAAAACTTAATAACTTAACACATTTATCGAAATTGGCTTCAAAAACAAAAAAAACGACCACAAACTTTTGATTATTAGAGAGGCCAAAACCTTTAAACGCGAATATCTCGGAATGGCCAAAAGCAGGCCCTTTTGGCATAAGGCCGACGATATTTTCTCCAAGGTTGCACTTTTACAGCCTACAGGTGTGTAAAGAAGGTAAGATTTATTTTTTGTCTACAATCGTTAACGAGACGCTGATGAAGATTGATATCAAGCTTGTTACAAATTTGAGAAAAATAGATTTTGTGATTATACCACATATAAAATTGTTTTCATTGACCATCAAAGATATTCATCTGATGGGCGAAGTAAAATAGAAATGCTCTTTTGCGTGTAAGGAGCCACAGTTCATTCCCATTGGACAGTTTTGTAGTCAATAATCAGTGAAGACCAGATCTCTGCACATCTATGTAGCGATTTCATTTAAAGTCGACTTTTTTCAATTTCTCAGGAACGAAGTGTTGCTGGATGATAAATCTGGTTCTCATTTTGGTGGCCATAGATACAACAGCAAATCTCAAGTTTCAAACTGATTCACGACTTGAAAGAACATAAAGACGCAAGTTTGAGGTCGTAATTACAGATTTAAATAGAAATTCTCCTCTACTAAGCAATACGTAGCAAGAAGGTGTTATTATTTGCTTTTTTGAGACTTGATGCCACGGAATTAATGACAACCCAACCAGCGTCTAGAATTTCGTATTGCAAAT
The DNA here is from genome assembly GCA_035222895.1 of Strongylocentrotus droebachiensis. Classification (NCBI taxonomy): domain Eukaryota; kingdom Metazoa; phylum Echinodermata; class Echinoidea; order Camarodonta; family Strongylocentrotidae; genus Strongylocentrotus; species Strongylocentrotus droebachiensis. Next base: position 46,182 of record JAVYIG010008560.1, read on the forward strand.
TGTTCACTTCACAGCCGAATCAGTAGATTAAAAAGTGTATGACTTTCTAATTTAGCAGTGCTAAACATTTGGGAATTGTGGCAAGGCTTGAATTTTGAAGAAGCTAGTCTCCTTCCTTATCTTGAAATGCTGAGAAGAGCAACACCGAACAAGGACAAATATTTCTAAATGTGCCATTTCATTGTATTTCACCGTTAAATCTGACATAGGACCAAAAAAAAAAAAACTATCAAAAGAGGCAGTACTTCCTTTCACTGACTAACTGTACACCCTTGTATTTTGATGAAATGTGTTTATACATTGTTGGTCATAATGGTGGAATAATTATTTTTACCCCAGTTTAGGGAAGGATTTTTAAAAAATATTTATTTCTAATGGATCTAGATAATGGCATACATTCTCAGATTTTATTGAATGTTAATTTGCGAGTGTTTGTTTTGAGAGACTGCTAAATTATATGTGTGCTACTATGCTAATCAGCTAGGTAACCTACGTCCTTAAGTCATAATTGACAGTAATGAGGATAAATGCCTCACAAAAGGGCACTAATATAGCTGATCGACACGATTTTTATCCTGGGGCCTCACAGTAACGAGGCCATTGCTTAGCCCCAGAATCATGACTGTACTCAGTGTTTGCTAGGGTACGCGGCCGCCCCCACAAATCCCCCAAAACGAAGAAAATGCAATAAACTGTCAACAATTAATTGCATTTTCCCCCGGCCCCCAACAGGTAAAATTACTCTGTGTGGCCATGCCTTGAACCATAATGCATGGCCCTACAAAGGAATTTTTCCTGTTGGGGGCCGGGGGTTTTCTGCAATCAGTATTTAAGGAACCAGAATCTTCTACTCTTCATTACCTGTATAACCTTCCATTTTCATGAGCTGTTTTCCCCCTTCAATATTTGTCTAACTTATAAATCGTTTGTAAGCCCAAATGATATTAATTAGTACACTGTATTTTATCAACAAACATGGTTCAGTTGCAGAAACGTATATCTTTATTCAGTATATTTACTGCACTGATCCCATTATTCAGATGTGATTCTTTCGTCACGGTTACCGAAGACGAAGATGTAAAACTTGAATTCCCATATCCATGTGACAGTTATAAAATCACTATACAGATCGCAAACAGACTTCCATTTTACAGTTCAGCAGAGCCAGAATCTCTAAATTTGCCCTCTTATCAATTACATAGGTTTAGTGTAACCGATGAGAATTGTTCGGTTGAGGTTCAAATAAATCCTGTAAAGAGTAGTGACGAGGCGACATACATTGGTAAAGCGTACAGGGATGGTGCAATACAGAGCGAGTTAACAAGGATAAGATTAAATGTCGATTATCCTCCTGGAAATGTATTGTGTACCTTCAGTATGAACAATGAAGCAGTTGGCGATTGGGTGCCATTGCAATGCACGGCTCCTGTTGGAAGCTTGGCTGGGGAGGTTTACTGCTACCAAGATTCTAAGAGATTGCCACCATGGAGTAAACTTGTTCAAACTGGCGAAACTTTGAAACAAACAATTTGGGCAAGAAAAGAATATCCTATATTTTGTTGTTCGTCTACCCTTGATCGACCAAAAGATGCGTGTGAATGTAAAGATTTTGTATGGAATCCAATCGGGGATATTTCTCTAACAAACACCACCATAGACCCTTGCCCTGCTACCACTCTGGGCATAGTTGCAACATTATCCCAAAATCCAGAAAGAGAAGTTGAAGATAACTTCCAGCTTCCCGAGTCCGTAGAATCACTGAACCTGACTAATACAAAGAAGGATAAGTCAATTGTTATTAGCACTGCAGTATTACGGGGAGGTGTAGCTGCCATTCTGGTAATAATCATTGTTATCATTCTAATACGTCTTCATGTGGTTGCGAAAAACAAGAAGCAATTAATTAAATGTCAGCGCGCAAACATTAACCCACAAATGATACATATGGTAGAGAATGGGTCATCTGGGTCACCAGAGAAAGAAAGTTTTCTTCATTAGAGAGTTCATAAACATACCGAATAACGTCCAAATCGTGGTAATAATTCTCCCATTATGGTGAGCTCTTTATGAAAGAAATTATGTATTGAAGTCACCAAGTGTGCCTGCAATGGCAGAAATGAAATCGCAACTTATAAACTGCCCCACCCCCCCTAATGGATCGTATTGAGAAACAAAGTGCAAAATCTGCTCATAAAATAAATACCAGTATGGGAGATGAGCACTTCATAAATACAGGAATGGGTCTGTGAGATGTTGATAATTGGACAGCTATCAAATACAGGCCTATTTAGATCTGTGTATATATTCCTCATTGTTCTTTGTTGTTTATTAAAAACTCCTGATATATGGTTCTAAATTAAAGTTGTAGTTCAAGTTTTATTTCCATTTTCAACAAGAAAATTACAAATTATGTTCAATGAAAAATTACAAACAACATTTTACAAAGTTTACAAAAGTAATTATACAAGTGTACATGTACAAGAATGTACAAGAATCACTTTGTATTAACAATAATTATTTATGTGAGGTTACTTTGGACGTGTATACCTCTTACATGGAAAAGAAAATGAAAATGTGAACTGTTTTTTGTTCGTTTAAAAATACACTTCTTCATTATTTCGAATTGACACCAAAAATATGTCATAATTTATCATTTACAAAGAGAAAAATGTCACAAATTATATATAAGGTATTTTATGCCTATATCAAGGGGCTCAAAAATATGAGACAATCATAAGTACTATATGATTGTCCCAAATATATTAGCCCAGAAAACAATTATCATAAACGTTTTCTGGGCTAATAGAGTTCTTGAAAAGGGCAAATTAATTCATTCGACTTTCTAGTTGAGAAATTATGAACTGATTGTTTTGTTTTTTAAATATCAAAAGCTGAAGGTAACGTACTAATATCATATTTATACATATATTGACCTAATTGATGTAAAAGTCATTATTTTGTAATAATTTATTTAAAAAAAGAATGGGTCCGTATGGGAGCGTATAGGAAAGTTACAGATAATACGAATGGCCCTTTTTCGTAATTACAATAATCTATCTAACAGCGATCTGTGCGTTTCCCCCAAGTGAGAAGACCATAATTCAGGTATGGCAATATTAAAAATGATTATGACATAAACAAGGACGAAATTGGGAGACAAGCTTTTAATCTATTTATTACCCCAATATTAATCGAAAAGGTTTTACAAATATCATCAATATGACATTTCCATGAAAGCTTAGTATCCACAGGTACTCTCAAAACTTCAATATGAGGCCCCTATTCTAACACATTATTATCAAAAGCAATATTTAATGGCAAAGAATCTATTGATTTACTAAAAAGCATATTTTTTTTTAGCTCAGTCAGTAGAGCGTCCGCCTCACAACCGGGAGGTCGTGGCTTCGAACCCTGGCCGCGTCATATCAAAAGACGTTAAAAGACGGGAGTTGCTGCAACCTCGTTTGGCGTTCAACAATAAGGGGATAGAGCAACGTCGATCTGGCGCTGCTCAGTGGCTTCCGGGCTCACGATCAATTGGGCAAAAAGAATTCCCATTTTCGGTTTAATAAAATTTGGAGTGGACTTTAAATGATTATTATTATTATTATTATTATTATAATAGTTAAATATTGATAGTTTTCGATAAAGTAAGTGGAATACTGTGATAAAGACACAATTTGGTATCATCGGCAAAACGTATGAATTACAATATGTCAGACGATTTACAGAAATCGTTTATATAAAGAATAAATAAGAGTGGAATCAATACGCTACTTTGGGGGACGCCGCAATTAATATCATGAAATTTTGAATTAACATTATTCAAGGAAACGTACTGTTTTCTATTCGAAAGGTAGCTCCGGAACCACTCCAAGACCTTCCCACGCACAACTTAGTCGGAAAGTTTATGAAGTAAAATATCGTGGTTGATCGTGTTGGAGGCCATGGAGAAGTCCAGTAATTTGCCCACCGTGTCTAAAGAGTTATCAATAGCATGTGTCATCTAATCAACAAAAGAAGCCAAATTGGAAATTAGAAAAAAAATTAAGATTAATTAAAAAGGGAAAAAGTCCGAGCATATATCATATATCAACTCCTAATGTCTCATTTATCTCCTTTCTTAATAAGACGGAAAACCTTAGCAATTTTCCTAATATCCGAGACTTGACCATTTAATAAGGATAAATAAAAAAATATGAACGAGGAGAAGAGCTATGGCGTGAAAATACAATATAAAATGATTTTTTTTTTAAACGCCATCATAAAGTATCAGTCATGCTCCTAGAAACCTTCTGCTCAGTAGAACGACAACATTTTGGGTCATAGCTAAAGGGATGTTTAGGTCAACTCACTTTGAGATACTATTATAACACTCATAAGATTTATTTTGATCACATGCTTTATTTATTGAAAATAACAACACAAATCATGTACAAAGAAACATTCAAGTCTAGGCTACTGCCTGAATACAAAGGACAGTACAAGGCGGAAAAATACACACAATTATACATGTACAGGAATAACAAAAGAAAAAAGGATAAACATACAATGTAACTAATAATGCAACCAAAGGAGAGGATGATACACAATTCGAAGAAGAAAAACAAAACAAGAAAAAACAAACATGTAACTATTGGATATTTGGGTATATATCAATAGCCTATACTTCATTGGTTATCAGAAACATGTATGTGTGTCCCAACATCTATGGTATTTCCTTGAGTGACAATTTTGTCATAAATTGTAACTTGTAACAAGTTATATAGCAGCTAAACTGTATGCTGTTTTTGTTGTTTTTAGTACTCTGATTAGTTTGCTGTATTAGATATAAAAGTGCTTAATAAGAAACCCTTATTATTGTTGTTATTATTACTTGAGCTTGGACCAGCTCAAACTGGGAAAATCATACTTCTTGAGTTCAACTGATGTTCATAACTTCATAATGTACAGGTTTACTAGTAAACATATAAAACTAATACAAGATTATTTAATATAATTTGCTGTATTTTTTTTGTCGTGTATATATATATTCTTTCCTGAACTGCATTCCTTCTTTTCAGTGTATATGTACACTTTGGTGTATATGTAAAATCATTCCTAGGCACGCCATCACCTTTTTTTGTATACTAGAGAGTTATCTACCGAGTCTTTTCATAGTATTGCTGACCATCTTTTTGAAAAATCTGTGTTTGCATTTTTAGTTTCATAATTAGTTTGATGTTAATATTTATTGATTGATTTATATGATTGTATTCTCTGTTATAACTATTATCCTGTACATTATGTTTTCTTTATTGTATGTTTAGTTATAATACTTACTATTGTTCATTATGTTCAATTCTGTTATCTTTGATAAAGTGAAAAAAAACTCAAAAACTTGAAACTTGAATATATAATCATTCCTTACCATGTCATGTTATGTACTAGCTAGTGAGTTATTTACCAAGTCGGCTTTCAATAGTATTGCTGAGCTTTAATTTGTGTTTCTGTGTTTGCATTGTTCCTTTCAGAATCACCTTGATGCATGTTTAAGCAATGCTTACCATGTAATTTTATATACTTGCTTGTGATTTATTTACCCAGCCTTTCATAGCATTGCTGGACTTATTTAAAAAAAAATCTGTATTTGCATTTTTTCTTTCAGAATTACTTTGGTGTATATGATAATAATTATGATAACGATAATAATGATAACAATAATAATAATAAAAGATAATAAAAATACTATTTCCAAATTCTACGCAATCGTACATTTTCAATAGTGTTGGAAGTCCATTTATTTATTCTATTTTCTTATATCATTCCACTATGTAAAAACGATTTATATCCGTGTTTCCATATGAATATGTCATTGTACATTTGCTACTGTGTATTATCTATTTATGTATATTATTTTCTATTTTCTATTGTTCATGTGCTTATGTAATGCCAGCAACTGAATTTCCAAATTAACTAATAAAATTAATTTGAATCTGAATCTGAATGTATAACCACTTTTTACCATGCCATTTTGTATACTAGGGAGTGTTTTTAAAGTTTTTTTTACCCATGTCTGTTCTCAGTATTGTTGAACTTTGTTCATCTTCTTTGTTTGCGTTTTCTTTTCAGAATTACATTGGTGTATTCGTATAATTATTATTTACCATGCCATAATCCTTATCTGTGTATACTAGTGCGATATTCACTCGATTATTCGACATAATCAAGCTGTTTAGCTGTGCTTCAGCTCGTTATGTTGTTTATCCAAATTGGCTCCATAATGAGTCATTATTATGTTAAGAGTAAAAAACGAATATTGTATATACATGTATGTACATATTTTGTTATACTTACAAAAGATAAACTTAAGTCATTGATTCATGAAATGTGAGAATAATTTCAAACAAAATGTTTAAATAAAACAGAACAATATGTATGACTTGATAATGTATTGTACAATGCATGTACTGAAATCAAACTTAACATTTGACTAGTTCGCAAACAGATATCGTGCAAAGGTATGTAACTGCTTATGAATAAAATATCATTACTTAGAACATTCATTATGTTGTAATTGTGCTAGCTGTTATAGTTGTAATGACCTTGAAAGAGTATGAAGTTGAGAACATATGGGCAACGATGTATTTATGGGTGTGTGCGTGTGCGTGTGTGTTGTGTGGCGTAGCTAGGTTTTTGTGTAGTGTTTTGTGTGATGTGTGTGCGTGTGTGTGGGTGTAATCTGTTCAATAAAACCTGCTTTAGCAACATTTTTGTGCAGAAAGACCACGTGTCTTCAAAGATCTCCCCCCCCCCCCCCCGCCTGAAAATACATTTCTCGTTAATACATGTGTTAAAGTAAACATGTCTGTCAAGAACACATTATATCTAAAATGACCATTTATTTTGTCTCTTTTGGCCGGTCTTTCTATACAGGTTGGCTTGCGGTTGCATTTTTTACAGATACAGTTAACTCTGTATGAGTCAAATCTGTTGGGACCGCAAAGGAGAAAAAATAGGTAGACTAAACGCAACACTTTACTACAGTTTAACAAACATGCAAATTTAATAAATTCATATTTCAGTATAAAGATGTGACATCCTATGAAGATTTTTGCGTAAGTTCAGTCACTTGACTTTTTAAACTAAAACACATGGTATTTTTGTAAGTTACCTACAGGTAAATACCATGGAGTAAATGATTTTTGACGTCTAGATCAATTGTAATTAGTAAGTAAATTGTTACACGTTGATGTAACAACTCACTTATCTATAAACCATGAGGTTCAGACAAGCTAATGGCGGCTTAATTTAAGGAGACTAGGTCATGAAAGGTCTTAGTGACCATCATTTACATTTTCTAGACTTGATGTCAAAATATGTACATGTACATACATGTATAATCGTATGTCATAACCAGGGGCGTCGCCAAAGGGGGGGGGGGTGTGGGGGGTGCGACACCCCCCACCTGTCAGGATATTGTCGGTAAAATTGCGCTGCCGTCGGGAAAAAAAAGAGAAAATGGGGAGGGAAAAAAAGAAGAAAAAAAGAAAAGGAAAAGAAAAGAAAGAAAGGAAAAGAAAGGAAAGAAAGGAAAAGAAAGGAAAGAAAGAAAAAGAAAGGAAAGAAAGGAAAAGAAAGGAAAGAAAAGAGAAGAAAGAAAGAGAAAAAAGAAAAAGAGGGGGGAGAGGAAAGAAAGGAAAAGAAAGACAAAAAAAGAAAGGAAAAAAAGAAGAAAAAAGGGTAAAATGGAAACAAAAGAAACGGGGGATGAAAGAGAGGAGAGAGAGGGAGGTAAGAGCCTGCGAGAGGAGGAGTGGGAGTAACAGAGAGAAGGGGGTTGTTGGGTGGAGTCGTCTCGTCGAGGGACCAAGAAAGACACGTGTAAATATGTTGCTGTGTCGGGTCAGCTGTGTCGGTATTCTTGCTCGATCCTCGTGTACTATATCAATGCAGAAGTTTGAAGTCGGTGAGATATATTGTCGGTCGGTCGACAAGTTTTTTCCCTACGAACTGTGACTTTTTATCCGCTGTGACAACTTAGAGAGTGACTACAACTACAATACTTGTATTTTCTCGAAGTTTCACTTTCCTATAATATCAGCTAAAGAAATCAGAGGTTTAAAATTTTCGGGGAAACTAAATTCAAGGTTTAAGAGTCAACAACGGTACGACGAATCGTCTTCCTTTCTCTATATTGTGATGAAACGCCAAAAATTCCGCGCTTTGCGCAGAAGGGGAAAACTTTATTTAGACGAGTCGAGAACGGTACAACGAAGCGTCTTCTTTCTCTAATATTTTAAGGAAATATAAAAGCTTCGCGCGAGAGGGGGAAACTGAATTCAGATGAATAAGGCTTAATAAGAGTAAAAAACGGTACGACGAATCGTCTTTCTTTCTCTATATTGTGATGAAACGCCAAAATTTTCGCGCTTTGCGCGGAAGGGGAAAACTTCGTTTAGACGAGTCGACAACGGTAAAACAAATTCTCTAATAAATTTAATGAAATTTCCGCGCTTCGCGCGAGAGGGGGAGACTGAATTCAGACAAAAAGGGCTTATAAATAGTCGAAAACGCTACAACGAATCGTCTTCTTTCTCTAATAATTTAATGAAACGTCAAAGCTTCCGCGCTTCGCGCGGGAGGGGAGAACTGAGTTCAGATAAGGATTAAGAGTCGAGAACAGTACACCGAATCGTCCGCTTTTTCTCATAATTTAATGAAACGTCAAAGCTTCCGCGCTTCGCGCGGGAGGGGGAGAAACTGAATTAAGACAAGGATTAAGAGTCGAGCACGGTTCAACGTATCGTCTATACTATCTCTAATAATTTAATAAAACGTCAAAACTTCCGCGCTTTGCGCGGGAGGGGAGAACTGAATTCAGATAAGGATTAAGAGTCGAGAACAGTACACCGAATCGTCTGCTTTTTCTCATAATTTAATGACACGTCAAAGCCTCCGCGCTTTGCGCGGAGGGGGGGAGAACTTCATTCAGACAAGGATTAACAGTCGAGAACGGTACAATTAATCATTTTTTCCCTAATAATTTAAGGAAACGTCTAAGCTTCCGCGCTTCGCGCGGGAGGCCTATCACCCACACCCACCCCTAATGAGCGCGCTCCGCGCGATTTTTTAAGTGATTCGCTTGCTCACTACCGCCCCTCCCTAAAATAAGATCCTAGCTCCGTGCCTGCATTAAAATATAAAGCTATGATGCTGACTAAGTTGACGAAATAATTCGTATATTTATGTCGTCGAGGAAAATGACCACTTTCGCATACGCAAGTATAGATGGTCCATAGGAAAAAAACAATTTAGCCTTCGCCCCCGGGTTTATAGGGTTAAATTTGTAGATATTGGACATTTAATTTTGTCGGTAATTGGTTGCTAGTTTTGTCGGTAAACGTTGGCCTCTACACCCCCCACTGAAAAAGGTCTAGCGACGTCCCTGGTCATTACCCCCCCCCCCCTTCAATCGTTGTCCGAGGATTCATGCTAATAGAGGGTATGCAGGAACATGGTAAGATGCCATGTCTTGTGTAAATGTTATCACCGACGGGTATTATAAAAAAGTTCTCTTATCTTACAGTTTACCGACGAGCAAACAATGCCGACATGCACAGGCATGATTGTTCTGCAGAGAAAAACCCTATTATATTAAAGGTAATACAAAGTTTAGGTATGGGGTCATGAATTTGGTTCAAATGAACATATTGGAAGCATATGCGATCCTACAATATTCAATGATTGTTGTCGCTATTAAAATCGAGTCTGGAGTTATGAAATTGTAAATAATAAGCTCTTTATGTTGTATAGCTCCCTCTCAACGTCAAGATATTAATTAATTGTTTCTAGACTGAAATCGACCGATTAGCTATTCCCATTTGGAAATTATATATCACAAGTACATATTCTAAGATTTCCATGGTCACATCTACCATTGTACGGCCGTAGGCGCTATTTGAAATTCATCATAATTTACCGGGAGCACCGATAAACTTTTATATTCAATTTTTTTCTCGAAAGAGCAGAAGTGTTTTTGGGGCTAAATTTCTAGTGCTTATAATACATCCACAGGGGCATCCAAATATATCAAAATTGTAAAGAATCACTATCCACCCAATTTTTGAAATTTCCCAAAACTTTGTATTACCTTTAATAAGGTATACCAATAGAACATCTCTGCCCTATATTGATATAAAATGTTTCTTCCTGCAGAACAATCATGCCTGTGCATGTCGGCATTGTTTGCTCATCAGCAAACTGCAAGATCAGAATACTTCAAAAAAAAATCAAACCTGTCAGTAATAACATTTATACCCAAGAGTTAATACTCAACATTGTCAAGTTCTGGTGCAGGTTTTGTCATATGATATCATCAGATGCTACTTGGATCATAAGCTTGTGGAGATGCAGAATCAAGAACACGGTAAGCTTCCAACATTTGCCTTAATGCAAACATTTTTTATTTTATCATTTAAATGAAATCTTAGTCTTGGCTGTCATACTTGAAAATAATATACTGGGTAGAAAAATGCGTCATCGGCAAGGAGCTACAACGGCTCTTCTATTTGAACACTGAGTTAACACCGTTCTAGTTCTGAACAGACAATATGATGAGGACCAAACTAGAAAACAAAGGTATTCATGAAAAACAAAACAACTACCGTACTCACGGATATCAAAGCCTCTATCCCATTCAATAAGTATAATTGAATTACGTTATGCTAAGTTCACACCGACGCCGATTTGATGGCGCATTAAATCGGCGAGCAAAGCGGCGGCAAAGCGTAACAAAGCTTAATTAAAGCGTAAAGACCGTAATAGAGCGTGAGAACGCTTTGAGCAATTCGGGACATTCGGCAAGAGCGCCAATTTTTTTTAAAACTGTTTAAAAATTTGAGGCGATCTGTCACGAATTGCGTAAAGCGGGGAGAGTGTATTAAAGCTTATCAAAGCGTCACAAAGCTTATCAAAGTTTTGCTCAAAGCGTAGGAAAGCTTAACAGAGTTTAAATTTTTGGCGCTCTTGCCGAATGTCCCAAATTGCTCAAAGCTTTCTCACGCTCTATTAAGGTTTTTACGCTTTAATTAAGCTTTGTTACGCTTTGCTCGCCGATTTAATGCGCCATCAATTCGGCGTCGGTGTAAACTTAGCATAACATATCTCAGGAGATCGTGAGATTTTTTGAAAAAATGACGCCGAATTGATCGCCGATTTAAAGCGCGACATTCGGCGTCGGTGTGAACTAGGCATAAGTATTTGACTGGGCATTTAGTTAAGCTGAGTAAAAGGGTGCATGCCTTATTAAGATCCAATTTAAGTATAAAAGCCAAATTGAAGCCCAAATACTTGATTTGATTTGATTTGATTTTATTTATTCATCATCAATAACATCAGTGATTAAACATTTGAATACATCGTGAATGGTACATGTTCATAAATGAATATTATAGATCATATTAAAGAAAAACCTAACAAAGTATTGATATGCTAGACATATGTCTTTTCTCATAGAATATAGAAGGTGATGAAAAGGAGCCAAATAATAGCACATGTGCTAGTCGAGTCTGGCCCCTGTTCTTAGCACACACTTGGCAAAAATAAATATATCATTATCAAAAAATAAAACTTGACAGTAGAAGTATACATGTTGAGTAATACCGTAGCACAATTTCTACACTCCAAATATAATTATGAAGAGGATATACCAGGTTAAAAAGTCATAGATACATGTATCTACAGATTATTTATACAAAAAATTGCATTTTTTTGACAAAAAAAAAACAACAAAAATGTAATATGGTGATTATTTACAATATATACATGTGTACTTGCATAATTCAATCACTTATTCATCAAGTAATCGTTGAGATGTTTACGAAAAGTGTTTCTAGACCCTTTGTTTTTGATTTCATCGGGAAGTTCATTCCATAATCGGGTTCCTACACAAGTTACTGAAAATTTGCCTTGTGTTGTTTTATACAGTGGTATACGTAGATGGCCCTTTTCTCTTTTTCTTGTATTGTATCTATGCTCAATTTTATCACAATAATCCGTCAAACAGTGAGGTAAATTATTATGTACTAGGTCATACATAAATGTACATAGAGACAACTCATAGAACTTGTTAATATCTAAGATTTTCAATTCGTAAAACAATGGTGCTGAACGACTCATAAAATGGCTAAATGTGATTGTCCGTATGGCCATCTTCTGTGTATACAGTATGCAATTTAAGTGAGACTTGTAAGTGCTCCCCCACACTTCAATTCCGTATGATATATGAGGTTGAATAAAGGTTTTATACAACAACACTAGGATATTTCTAGGCACAAAATGCCGTAAGCGGAAGAGGATTCCTACTTTTTGTCTGATGCATTTATTAACCATTTGTATGTGGGGTTTCCAAGTCAAGTGTTTATCAATCTTTATCCCAACAAAGAGCGAAGAATCAACTTCTATTATTTCAGCTTCTGATATAGCCAGTTGCCCTTGAACATTAATCTGCCGTCTCTGGTTTCTTATTAGCATATAACTCGTCTTTTGTAAATTAATTGTCAGTTTATTAGCATTACACCAGTCTGAAACAATTTGAAGATTTGTGTTCACTTCAGTCATATCAATTTCTTTTTGCCCTTCAGGAAATGTATGGAATAAGTTTGAGTCATCCGCAAAGAGTCGAAAGTTAAAGTAACGTGTAGCAAATGGCATATCATTAATATAAAGTAGGAAAAGCGTTGGGCCTAGGACAGAGCCTTGCGGTACACCACACCACATGTATTCAATAATATCCATTGCATGCAGTTTATTATGAGCTATGTATGAAATCCTTGCCTGTCAATCAAGGACTCCAAATAAATTAGCTTACCTGTAAGTCTGCTAGGAAGCTATCCTAAATTTAGAGGTTTCGTGGCCGAGTGTACTGTCCGTGGTTCGAGTCCCGCCGCGGCACTAATGTCCTTTTGCAAGACATTAATTTACATTTGCCACACTCAACCCAGGTGAGGTAAATGAGTACCTGGTAGGATTATTCCTTGAAATGCACTGTGCGGTGGTAACGGCTCCCGGAGCTAAAGCTAGGGTAATAATTTTGGAAGCTTTTTGGAAGCGCATTGAGACTTTATATCATAATGTGTGTTGCTCTATACAAGAACGGACTATTATTATTATTATTATTACTTAGCCAGAAGCTTTAACTGAATATCAATGTTATCTAAGCTGAAAACTTAATACATTACTCATATTTCTGACATAAGAACTGAACTAACTGTATTGGATCTAGTGATGACCCAGTGATTGATTTCTTTTTCTTTCATAATTACAGGTCACATCCTGAAGTAAGATTTTACACTCTGAATGCAAAGATTTGAAATCAATTAAAAAATTAGAAGCAACATCCTCCTTTCTCTCGTGAATTCATCATTCTATACTCGCAAGCTTTCCACTTCACTATCAGTTTATCTGCAATAGAGAGTTCATTTGGGATATCTAAGCAAAAGGAAATATGTGAAACAGTCCATAACTTGACAATTCTATATTTGTAATAGAGCTATAGGAATAAAGACTTTAGGCTGCAACGGTTGGTCTCGAGTTTTGCTTTCACTACCTAAAAGAACTTTGTTGACGAAACATGGAATTCAATCTCACCAGATGAAGAACACTTCAAAAGTTTTACTGGAACCTGGGATGTGCTGGACTTTCATTCATAAGCCACTTAGGACATACTTCTTGTATCTACGCTTGTGTAGATAAAGGATATTTGTACAAAACGGTAAAACCTGTCAAGATAATTGCTGGAAAAATTGAGTTAGATGAATAATCCCTTCCTCAGGTAGAAAGCCGAGTTTTTCTTATCAGTTACTCATGAAGGAGCATATTCTTGAATATTGATTGCATGAATGCTACTTTCCTCTCCTACATTTCGTTGTAGAATCATTGAAATTCAGTCAAATAAGCCTTTTTCAAAAACTTTTTTATTTGAAATTCCCATACTCTATAAATACCTGCCCTACATATTTAATATCTAAGCATGTTAAAATTTCAAGAAGCTCCATGTATACCAGAACCTAAAAGATGTATTTTCATTGTTATAGTTGCATGTATCTCATTGTCAAGATGTAATTCTGTTACCACGGTTACTGAGGACGAAGCTGTGCAACTTGAATTCTCATACCCATGTGGCAGTAGTAGAGTCACTGTACAGAGCGCAAACAAAGCTCTATTTTACGACTCGGCAGAGCCAGAATATCTAAATTTGCCCTTCTATCAACTAAATAGGTTCAGCGTGACAAATGAGAATTGTTCGGTTCAGGTTGAAATAAATCCAGTAAAGAGAAGTGACGAAGCAACATACACTTGCAAAGCGTACATGGATGGTGTTATTCAAGGCAGGTTCACTAAAATAAGGTTAAATGTCAATTATCCTCCTGGTGATGCATCTTGTACCTTCAGTATCAACGACGATACAGTTGGTGATTGGGTGCCACTGCAATGTAGTTCAAAGTGGCGAAACTTTGACAAAAACCATTTGGGCTAGAAAAGAATATCCTATATTTTGTTGCTCATCAAGCCTTGATAAACCTAAAGACAAGTGTGAATGTAAAGATTTTGTGTGGAATCCCATTAGGAACATTTCTCACACAAAATCCATCATAGACCCTTGCCCTGCTACCACACCAAGTCTAGTTGCAACATTATCCCAATACCCAGAAAGAGAAGTTGGAGATAGCCCCCAGGTTCCCCAACTCATAGAATCACTGAACCTGACTGATACAAACAAGGAAAAGCGAACTGCTAATAAGGTCGCAGTATTATGGGGATGCGTAATTGTCATTGGAATTGTGGTAATAGCTATGGTTATCATTCTATTGATTCAATATGTAGTGGAGAGAGCCAAAAAGCTTTCACAAGAAAGTCCGAGTGCAAACATACACTATGCCTGACTGGGTGGACAAGGATAAGTCAACTGCTAATAATAGTACAATATTATGGGTACATTGGGTACACTGTAAAAAAGAATTTATTCATTGGTAATTTTTACGTATTTTTTCCATGTAGAATTTACTTGAAAACATTAGTTTTGCCACTTACGCACTAAATTTAAGTCTTGCTAACTCAAACTTTCAATTTAGTAGAACATACGTGGAATATTTAAGTAAAATCAAATACATAAGAACTTTAAGTAATTTCAGCTTGTATTAATTTAGTAATTTTAACTCAAAATCAGAAATTATACGTATTACTCAAAGAATTTATGTTGATTATTCTTATCTTTTTAAAGTAAGGACCGATGCAGTGCGTAATAGAAATATTTATATAATTTATGAATATTCATTAAGACCAAATTAAACTTTTTTTTTAAATAAAACAATTCTTTTTTGTGGTTGAATGAAAATTTAAGGACTTTAAAACATTTACTAATTCATTTAACATGGCTAAGCAAAGACAAGACAATTTTTAATTGTTACCCAGTTCAAAACAAATCAAAACTTGATATTTCAGGAAATTGTCAACCAATTTTCCTTTTAAGATGCTACGATCAAGTATATATAAAATTTGGAGCCTTTCAATAGTGTCGAATTGAAGCGTATGTAATAGTTTGTGATGGTGGTAGATATATATATACGGTTAAATCTTAAATAGAAGTAGTGTTAGTGATTAGTGATTAATCTTAAATAGAAGTAGTGAATGATTAGTGGATGTTACTTGTTAGATTAGATGGGTACCAAATCGTGCAATATGTAATCCTATCATAGCTTTTTTTTAATTATCTAAAATGATTACAATACTTAAATTATTTACGTTAATGTAACTCGATTTAACTGAGTAAAAATTTATTCAGCAAAATAAGTAAATTCTACTTAAGATGCCGTGGGTAATATTTACTTAATAAAAATAAGGCAATTCTTTTCCTCAATTTTATTGAGTTATTTCGACTATTTTTTTTTTACAGTGTAGATGTAACTGTCATTGTAATTGTGATAATAATCCAGGTTATTATATATAACAATGCATCGATCTCTATGTGGTTGAGAGAACCTAAAAGCTATTTAAGTTACCAGTTCACAAAAGAACTTCATGTATTGAGCAGAAATAAAAATAGCATGACAAGGCCAATGTCTAGTAGCAATTTTTCATTACGGTGGGCTCCTTTATGAAAGAAATAATGTATTGAAGTCACCTAATTTACCCACAATGGCACAAATAAAATTGCAACCTACAATCTGCCTCCACACATTGATCATATTGAGAAAAAAGTGCAAAATATGCTCATAAAATTAATATCAATAAATCAATGAGAGATGAGCACTTCATAAATACAGAAATGGGTCTAGATCTGTGAGAAGTCGCAGGTCATATACGTCCAACCAATCATACAAATCACCTGTCATGGTAACAATTCTACTATGATGGGGGAGCCCTTTATGAAAGAGACGATATATTGAAGTCACCCAGTGTACAGAAGATGGCACAATTGGAATTGCAATTTACCAACTCCCCCCCATAAACATTGATCACATTGAGAACAACAGTGCAAAATATGCACATTAAATGTATATCAGTATAATCAATGGCAGATGAGCATTTCGTTAATACAGCAATCGGGTCTGTGAAATTTCACAGGTCATAAAACCAACAAATCATACGAATGTGATCCACAGCACGAAAAGACAGCTATCATTTACAGGCCTATTTTGATCTGTAATATGTTCCTCAATTGTTTTTTTTTGTTTATCAAAAACTCCTTATATATGTTTCTAAATTAAGGTATCACTCATGCTCCTTGAAACTCTCTGCTCGGTAGAACCTCAACATGTAAGGTCCGATTTGCGAAAGGGGTGTTTAGGTAAACTTACTTTGCGGTACTAAATTAATAGTAAAAAGCATGTTAAAAGTAACATTCATGCCTTTAGTTTACTGCCTGAATACACAATACAGTACAATGCGGCAAATACTACACAAAATTATACATGTACAGGAAAAAAACGAAAGCAGGATAAACGTTCAATGGAAAATATGCAACGAAAGAAGAGGAATATACACTATTTGCAAAAAAAAAGAAAATGGAATTTGTGTCAAAAATAAAATATATATAAAACTATACGTATGAGTTATGTTAACTGTGAGTATACCTTATTCAATTCTGGTATCATATATATTCGAAGTATCAGAAAAGTTCCTTCATTCTAATTTGACATGTACGTGGATGAATTTATCTCTTCCGCTCAGTAGTGTCTAATTCACTGTAAATAATTACTTGAACATGTCTCATTCTGTAGTACTGTTTTAATCATTTGATACTTATTCAAGATTATTTACTGGAAATTTAGTACTTGAAAGTGGTTTTCAATTTAGGACAATCGATTCTTTTATTGAATTGTAAGTGTTAATTCGATCATTGCATGATATATGGAGGTGTTGTGGTAAAGTAGGTCATTCACTTGACTCTCGTTCGAAGGGTTCAGGGTATGAGTTGTAGCCTGGCATTAGCATTCTTTGGCAAGACATCGATCCACATTATGGTCAGAGAGGTCAAGGTTCAAGGATAATCTGACAGCAAATTACTTAAGGGGGTCACTCGTCAGTTCGCTGACACCAGACTTGGTGGAAATACCATTAATGGGAGTACAAATTTGCACACTGCGAACCCGTAGGCCAGTCAAGAATTTCCCCCTAATCTCTCGGAGAGCTCGAATGGAGAGCTCGAGAGTCTTCGGGTGAGGGGAAAGCAAAGCTTTACATAGGGTTTAATGATCGTAAAAACTGAAGGCTAACCCTGGTGATTGACAACACCTGTTATTAGGTAAACACCCGAACGGAGAGCTGACTTATAAAACATGTACATGTAAATCGTGAAATTAATATATATACAATCTATGTCCGCGAATACAAGTTATTTTTTCATATGCTATATCAACTTCTCATCTAAAATCTGATGACTGTATAACATTATTAGGCCTACTAAGTCAAATGCTTATGAATGTTTAAATATCGTGTCCTTCTTTGTATCTTTATTACTGATATCAATAGCCCATAATTTATTGGTTATCAGATACATTTATATTTGTACCACCATCTATGGTTGTTCCTTGAGTGACAATGTTGTCACAAACTGTGATTTGAATTTGTGTATTGTGCTATGTTATAGTAGCTAAACATTCATTCTGTTTTTGCTGTAACGGCGCTCTGAACAGTTTGCTGTAATGAAAAGTGTTTAATAAGAAACACTCTTTATTGTTTGTATTATTACTTCAGTTTGGATCAGCTCAAACATCAAGGAGAATCATACTTCTTGAAGTTAACTGATGTTCATAATTTAATAATGTAAAGCTTTACTAGTAAACATATACAAATAAAAAGGATCAAGTAATAGTAATTGCTGTATTGTTTTGGTATTGTATATACATTTATATACTTTGCTAAACTTCATACTTTTTCTTTGTATTTGCGTTTTTTTTAAAATGAGTTCTTTGGTGTATAAGCATTCCTCACACTGCCATTTTGTATACTAGTGAGTTATTTACCAAGTCTTTTCATAGTATTGCTGAAGTTTATTTTTAATCTGTCTTTGGTTTTCTCCTTACATAATTACTTTAAGTTGGTGTATATTTATAATAATTCCTCACACTGCCATTTTGTATACTAGTGAGTTATTTACCAAATGTTTTCATAGTACTGCTGAACTTTATTTTTGATCTGTGTTTGGATTTTTCTTTCAAAATCACTTTGGTGTATATGTATAATCATTCCTTATAATGCCATAACCCTTGTCTGTTTTTTACACAATTATTTCATACAATTGAGCTGTTAAGCTGTACCTCAGCTCTTTAGTTCTTTCCCCAAATTTGGTCCATAATCATTCATTTTAGACCGGTATGTTAAGAGTAATAAACAAATATTGCATATACGTATATTTCTTTTGATATTTATAAAATATAAACTTAAGTATTTGATTCATGAAATGTGAGAATAATTTCAAACTTGAATAAACTAACCAAATTTATGAGTAAAACTGAACAATTTGTGACTTGATACTGTATTTTACAATGCATGTACTGAAATGAACAATTAACTAGTTCGCAAACAGATATCGTGCAAGTTAAACTGCTCATGAATAAATAAACCTTACTTAGAACATTCAATCTGTTGTAAATGTGCTTAATTTTAATAGCTGTAATGAGCCCGAAAAAAATATGAAATCGAGTGTTATTGGTACTACAAAGTTATGGTACGGGGTCATGAATTTGGTTCAAACGAACATATTAGAAGCATATGCGATTTAACAATATTCAATGATCATTGTCATGGTTGAAGTCGAGTCTAAAGTGATGAAAGTGTAAATAATGAACTCTTTATGTTGTATAACGCCCTCTCAAGACTGATATTTATTTAGCTTCATAACAATGTTTTTTAGTACAATCGACCGATTTGCTATTCCCATTTGGAAATTATATATTAGAACTGCATATTCTGAGATTTTCATGGTTGCAGCTACCATGGAATGGCTTTATAGGCGCTATTTGAAATGTTTAAAATTTACCGGGAGCACCGGTAAATTGGTGATTATTCAATTTCTCGAAAGCAGAAGTGTTTTAGAGGCTAATTTTTCTAGTGCTTATAATAAATCCACAGGGGCATCCAAATATATCAACATTTTAAATATTATATCAACCCAATTTTCAAAATTACCAAAAACTTTGCATTACCTTTAATAAAGTGCATATGGGGTGTGTGTGTTGTGTAACATGTGTCTGTTTGTTTTGCACATTCAAACTTGATGTAGCAACATGTGGTATATAAAGACAGGTTCTAGGACACCTACCCCCTGGACAACCACCCCGGATAACCACCCTCTAGGACAATTACCTCCTAGGACAATTACCCCCTAGGGCAACCACCCTCTAGGACGACTACCCCCTATAATGCCCCCGGATAACTACCTCCAGACAACTATTTTTTTCTAGAACTTCCCTGTCAAATGATAGGAAAACTAATATAGTGAGTTATCATTTTTCGCATTACGCATGTCATCGAATTAAATCCTAAACTTAGCTGATAAAAGATCAATTGATTCTATATATCCTCAATCTCAGTTTCCAGTGACATGGCTGCTAGTAGTGTTAATGTTATTGGTAAAGACAGAGACTTCATTACTACATTGCATATGATGATTCTAGAAACACAAGGATGAGGGTAATATCACATGGCACTCTATTTCATCCCATTAAAGAAAATTAAGATAACCTTATCTGTGTGAAATACCTCCCCGTTTCATTGAAAGATCTAGGATTAGGTGGAGAAAGTCCCACTTGCCATCTGTACAAATTACGAAAAAAACAAAATGTATGCATGGCGTGTTGGACATTCTTGTAATTTACAAAAGAAATATCACTTCAAATATGTACTGTTTGCATAATATGTATCCATACAAAAAGGAAAATCGGAAGAAATTTTATTTTCTTTATTCCCTCTATTTTAAGACTTATTCCACGGAGTTTTATTTTAAAGAAATCATTCCAATGTGTAGATTGCTTTTGATAATTATGTCCTTCATTTGAAGACCAAGTGAAAGATATTGCACGAGCTTCTCGGCCTTCTCCGAGTCCTTCTTGATGACTAGGGTGCAGAGATAGCGACTGCAAATAGAACCTTGAACTTGTCGTTACACTTCTTCTAGAACTTTACAGATTTGGCATCTTTCCAGCGTGCTATCGGGAGACAATCTTTGATTTCTATATATTACTTAGTAGCATTTTAGCTGGGTTGTGGCAGATTTGTTACAGGTGAAACGAGCTGCTTTGCAAGAGGGAAATTTTAATTGTATTCATTATATCAAATAATCTAATGAGACACCTGTGTACTTTAACAACATTATTAAAGTCACAATATGCATTTCGGACAGTATGATACACAAATGAAATATTTACTCAGCATACAAATTCCACAAGTTCTGCGGATAAGATTTATTCACGTGACATAGCAATTTAAATGCAATGTGCCAATTTTTGTTTGCTTAGTACAGTTATTCTTATCTCAATCTTGATCTGCTAATAGCACAGACCAAGTGCTTGTTTCCCCTCCAACTACGTGCATCACTACATAAACTACTCAATGAATTTTAGTATGTTTGTTCACATACAGTATAATTCGTATGTCCTTCTTTTTTGGCCTTTTCTTTTAATACAAGGGATATATGTTAACAAAAATCACTCTAAAGGTATCACACACCTTCATTGAAATTTAAAGCTAATCAACAAAGTACTTTTGGTCAGATATTGAATCAGAATAATCAAATTTTATCTGATTAGAAATATTCCTTTTATTCACATCCTTGTAAAAAATGATAGTATAAAAATCAATTTCCGACTGATTGCTGTTTATGTCAACAAGTCTAAATTATTATTGCCTTTATTTTGTGTTTGTTACTTCGATGTGCATGCACATGTATATATATATAGATACATAAAATTGAGATGAGCTTCATAAAATCCAGGATAGGGGAAACGTAAATGTTGACTGACAGGATGAGCTCTATGCTTGAAATCGAATAAAAATTTATTCTAACCTTTTAAATTCTGCATCAGTATATTTTAGAGTGTGGAAAAAATGAGATTAGCCAACTAGTATTAAATAAGCTTGAAGTTTAACATAGACAAATAATGCAAGTCTTGAACTGAGTACAACCACTACAGTGTCAATTTTTTGTGACATTTTTGCATTTTCTTTTGATACAAAATGTTAGGAATTACACAATATACATGAACAGGAAGAGCAAATATCACAAAGAATTTTAAGCATATTTCTTAAGTTGTGCTTTTCTTGAAAAAAGCGCTTTAAGTGTAATTAATCATTAACATTATCTAAATTAGCAATTTGGTGTAAAATATAAAATCACTATGTTCATGTAGAATCTTGCAAATTAGTGATATAATTTTGCAATTTCCTCTTTTTGGTTCATTTATTTAACTTCTTTTTATTTCTTCAAACTATGAATACGTAAAAAACATGATTCATTGTTTGAATAATAAAAAGACAACTTTGAACTTGTATGGATTAATCATTAATGTACAACGAAAGATTACCTGCATATCAAAAGTCGAGTCCTTGAATGTTCGACACCTGCTGTTACCAGTTTCAAACAATGTTAAGATGATAAATTTGGTAGCTTGGCTGGGGAGATTTACTGGACGATATTAAGAAAACTTTGAACTGATATTGGTTAATCGTTAATATTGTACATCCAAAAAAGATATGTACAAATCAAAAGTCAAGTTCTTGGATGATCGACAACTACTTTTATCAGTTGCAAACAAAGTTAAGATGATACTCTTGGCAGCTTGGCTGGGGAGATTTACTGGACGATATTAAGAAAACTTTGAACTGATATTGGTTAATCGTTAATATTGTACATCAAAAAAAGATATGTACAAATCAAAAGTCAAGTTCTTGGATGATCGACAACTACTTTTATCAGTTGCAAACAAAGTTAAGATGATACTCTTGGCAGCTTGGCTGGGGAGATTTACTGGACGATATTAAGAAAACTTTGAACTGATATTGGTTAATCGTTAATATTGTACATCAAAAAAAGATATGTATAAATCAAAAGTCAAGTTCTTGGATGATCGACAACTACTTTTATCAGTTGCAAACAAAGTTAAGATGATACTCTTGGCAGCTTGGCTGGGGAGATTTACTGGACGATATTAAGACAACTTTGAACTTATATTGGTTAATCGTTAATATTGAACATCAAAAAAAGATATGTACAAATCAAAAGTCAAGTTCTTGGATGATCGACAACTACTGTTATCAGTTGCAAACAATGTTAAGATACTTTGGGCAGCTTGGCTGGGGAGATTTACTGGACGATATTAAGAAAACTTTGAACTTATATCGGTTAATCGTTAATATTGAACATCAAAAAAAGATATGTACAAATCAAAAGTCAAGTTCTTGGATGATCGACAACTACTATTATAAGTTGCACACTAGTTACTAGCTTGTGATGATGGCGAAGTAACAGCAGCACTCTTTGGGCTTGCATATCTTTCCCCAGGTAGCGATTTTACAGCCTACAGGTGTGTAAAGAAGGTAAGATTTTAGTATGTGTCTACAATCTGTGACCAGAAGCTGATGAATATTGATATCAAGTTTGATTAAATTTGGAGAAAAAAAAGATTTTGTGATTATACCACATATAAGATTGTTTTGAGTGACCATCAAAGCTATTCATCTATTCATATGCGTAGTGAAATAGAAATGCTATTTTGAGTGCAAGGAGCCCTAGTTCATCCACTTGGTGGACTTGGTGGAATGTCAATATACAAATCTAACTCTTAGCAAAATAAATATATAAAAGAAATGTTAAAGGCCATCTGCTGGTACACCTCTAAGCCCTAAGCATGGCCTACTCAATTTTTTCTTTTTCCTTGGGGGAAGGGGGGAGGGGGGGGGGGGGGTGGGACTCTGTATGGGTAGGGATACAATAATAACTTGAACATTTGTCCTCACTGGTTATTCAAAAATATAATAAAAGAAGTAATTTTTCAAAGAAGTAAGGTTTTCCAAAAATTATCAATAGTACATCTGTACACATCCTTCATCTTTATGAAAGAGGTCTCTTAATTCATAACAAACGAGAAGTATATTTTAACAATTCTAAACCACAGAACAAATGAAGAGTTGATTAAAAAGAGATCATAATTTGCCGATTCATATTTCAAATTCTTTTTTTTGTGGGTATAAGCGAAGATTAGATATCCGCACTCATACACTGTATTGAGAATACATGACTGGTATATTTATGTAGCGATTTCATTTAAAGGGATAGTTGTGTTCTGTTGCAGAGGGCGCTTCACAAAATAATTTTGTTGTGAGATAATGAAAAACTGAGTATCACATTTGAAAGAACATACAATTTAAATGACAAAATCATCATCAAATATCCATAAATATAACCATTTCTAATACTTTCGTACCACCACAAAAATTAAAAAAAGTTGAACCAGCCGTTGAAAAAACGAAATAGCGCCTTATACGTTATATTCTAGCCAATGCCGATGTTAGCTTTTTCATGTTGGCTATAATACGCACAACCAGCCGGCCTGTGTATTTTTTATATTAATTAATCAATTAATGGTCCCCATATTTTTTCGAAAGTGGAGCTGAATTGGTATGATCGTATTGGCTAAATTTCACACATTTTGGGGTCTAAAACTATCTTCGTAGCAATTTCAGGTACTAAAAGAGCACTAGAAATGTCATAAATAAGAATAAGAGCAATAACCATGCACTTTGAAGGAATTTGCGGTCTGAAACAAGAACTCAACTATCCCCTTAAAGTGGACTTTTTTCAATTTCTCAGGAACAAGGTGTTGGTGGATGATTCAGCTGGTCTTCATTTTGATGGTCATCGATACGACAGCAAATCTCATGTTTCAAACTGATTCACGTTTTGAAAGAACATAAAGACGTAATTTTGAAGTTAAAATTACAGATTTCAGCAGAACCTCTCCTCTACTGAGCAATAAGTTGCAAAAAGGCGTCATTTTTTAACTTTCATTAAAACTTGGTGCCAACGGATTTTATGGCAATCTCAACCAGCATCTGGAATCCTTATTAAATTTTGAACTTCACAGCAGAATCAGCAGATTGAAAAGGGTATGACTTTCTTATTGAGTGGTACTAGACATCCAACATTTGTTGCAAGGGTGAAAAACTCTGAAAGAGGTTAGTTCCCTTATTTGACTTTGAATGCTGAGAAGTGCAACATTGGACATGAAAAGAGGATTGTAGACGAGCCATCATAATACTGCAAGAACTGAGGCAAATCTTCCTTTCACTGACTAACTGTACAAACTTGTATTTTGATGATATGTGTTTATATATGTTATGCATTTATTTTTTACCTTTATTTTAATGACATGGGTTTCTTTGTTGTGTTTAACTCTCACACATCATAATTAAATACCGGTTTCACTGTTACCTAAAGTTTTCTACAATCAGTATTAAAGGAAGAGGAATCATCTATTCACCATTACTTGTACAACTTTGAGCTTTCATGAGCATTTTCCCCCTTCAATATTTTCTTTCTTGTAAACCATCTGTTCAGAGCCCAAATTTGCTACTATTACACTGCATTTTATCATCCAACATGGATATGTCTCAGGAGCTCATACCTTTATTTGCTTTCCTTATTGCACTGATCCCATTATCCAGATGTGGTTCTTTTGTCACGGTTACCGAGGATGAAGCCGTGCATTTTGACTTCCCGTATCCATGTGACAGTTATAAAATCACAATACAGATCGCAAACAGACTTCCATTTTACAATTCAGAAGAGCCAGAATCTCTAAATTTGCCCTCTTATCAATTACATAGGTTTAGTGTGACCGATGAGAATTGTTCGGTTGAGGTTCAAATAAATCCTGTAAAGAGAAGTGACGAGGCGACATACATTTGCCAATCATACAGGGATGGTGCCATTCAGAGCGAGTTCACTAGGATAAGGTTAAATGTCAAATATCCTCCTGGTGATGTCTCTTGTGCATTGAGTATCAATGATGATGCAGTTGGTAATTGGGTTCCACTGCAATGTATGGCTTCTGTTGGCAGCTTGGCTGGGGAGATTTACTGCTACCAAGATTTAAAGAGATTGCCACCATGGAGTAAACTTGTTCAAACTGGCGAAACTTTGAAACAAACAATTTGGGCAAGAAAAGAATATCCTGTATTTTGTTGCTCATCTACCCTTGATCGCCCTAAAGATGTGTGTGAATTTAATGATTTTGTATGGGGTCCATCTGACACACGGGAAATCGTAAACCCTTGTCCTGTGACCACAGCTGGGCAAGGTGAAATAACCAAAGACCCAGTAGAAAAAAGTGGAGAATATCTTTTCACTGACACTGTTAATCCGTCAACCTCAAAAACATGTACATGTACAAATAATGTAAAATCAAGTCCATTACTATGGGTCAGTTGGATTGTTATCTTAATTCTGGTAACCGCTCTTGTCATTGTTTCTTTATATCTTTGTCATGTTAAGAAAACCAATAAAAAATCTTTGACAAAAAAGAAGGAAGAGCAAAAAGTGCAAGAATGTTCACCCAAACACCAGAAAAGTAATTCATTTAATTCACTGGAAAATGAAAAAGCCAGGTCAATGTCACGGGGGCATCATTACAATAATAATATCATATTATGTAATGATATTGAATATTCAAAAGAGAGGTCATTGACAGCAACCACTGTGGAAACAAAATTCTAAATTTGGAGGTGAATATAAGACATATGTTCAATATTTGTTACATGAAACTGGCTGAATCGATCATGTCACTGTGGTGAAGTGCCGCATCACTGTTTAAACTCATATAATGACTAAAATGTCAACTTTACAAAATGCACGACTCAGGAGGGTATTTCCTTTCGGGAGGACCTATACTAATATGATATCCATAAGACACTTTAAATAGTACTCCTATGGAGAAGGCACTTCAGAGAAAAACAGTAATTAATGATATCTTTGTATACGACAAAAAGGAGAATTGTTTGTAACTACATCAAAATCCACCAACCAAGTTGCCAGTTTGAGATTCGCAGAGATTTAGTTATCTGATATTTCACTAATTTGAAACATCTTTTTATTGGTCTAATATATTTCAAACTTCAACCATTTTGTTTCTTTTATTTTTTCTGCTTTCACAAAAATGAGCAAAGGTTGGATTACCCTTGAAATGGTGCAACTGTTGATGTGTGCACTGCTATTATCATGTTGTGCAAATAATTAATCATTAATAACTACAATCTCTCGCACTGTAACAAAAACATCGAGTGTATTGTGGTATTAGTCAGCACATCAGATATATGCTTACAAAAAAACTTATGTTAACTAATGAGAAAATGGAATGATGCTGGTACAAAAGTTGGTGGTTCTGTGGTGATAGGAATTATGGCTGCTAGATCATTGATGATGTAATCAAACATCTTGCCTTATGCGATGAACTGTTGCATGATAGGTATGCAGTCGGCTTCTGTAACCTTATGGTCATCAGTAATGTAGAACAAATGGAGAAGTTCATTGAGTCAAAGGAAAAATCACAGCAGTAAAACACATTATCAATAAACAAATTAGTAAAACTTTGGAATAAAAACATAATTAACTGCATAAAGAACATTTAAATTTCAATGATAATTGACATTTCATGATATGTTAGTGGCTGATTTGCCTTTCCATTTAATGTAGCTTTTAAATACAATTTGTATGTACATGTGCTATTAGGAAACTTTATTATATATTCAAGTGGATATGGGTGACTATTTGTATATATTTTATCAAGTTCATTAATGCATTTTGGATAAAAATCTATTGAATTGTACACATTTAATGCTTACAAATATTCTTTAAAGAGAATTCAGTGCTATTTAGATTGCGATAATTTGTTCCTAGCCGTACTTTGACATCATTTTATAAAACATGTGCTATTAGGAAACTTTGTTATATATTTAGGTGGATATGGGTGACATCTATATATAGTTTATTAAATTCATTTTAAAATGCATTTTGGATAATAATCCATTGCAAATTTGATGCTTACAAATATTCTTTAAAGAGGACTGAGTGCTATTTAAATTGCGATATTTTGTTCCTAGCCGTACTCTGACA
The DNA here is from genome assembly GCA_035222895.1 of Strongylocentrotus droebachiensis. Lineage (NCBI taxonomy): Eukaryota > Metazoa > Echinodermata > Echinoidea > Camarodonta > Strongylocentrotidae > Strongylocentrotus > Strongylocentrotus droebachiensis. The sequence continues at coordinate 73,831 of JAVYIG010008560.1, forward strand.
TCATTTCATAAAGCATTTATACAACCACACATTTCTTACGAAATGGGGGTGTGGGAAGCACTTATAACACTAGCATAAGAAGCATATTGTATTCATAGAAAATGGCAGTTCGTGCTATAATATTTAGTGAATGGGGAGCTCCTACAGCTCCATAAAAGTTTTCGAATCCTAAATGTGTATAAGTTACATGATTTATCAAAATCTATATATGCTTTCTTGTTTGATCTACACTGTAAAAAAAGAATTTGTTCATTGGTAATTTTTACGTATTTTTTCCATGTAGAATTTACTTGAAAACATTAGTTTTGCCACTTACGCACTAAATTTAAGTCTTGCTAACTCAAACTTTCAATTTAGTAGAACATACGTGGAATATTTAAGTAAAATCAAATACATAAGAACTTTAAGTAATTTCAGCTTGTATTAATTTAGTAATTTTAACTCAAAATCAGAAATTATACGTATTACTCAAACAATTTATGTTGATTATTCTTATCTTTTTAAAGTAAGGACCGATGCAGTGCGTAATAGAAATATTTACATAATTTATGAATATTCATTAAGACCAAATTAAACTCTTTTTAAAATAAAACAATTCTTTTTTGTGGTTGAATGAAAATTTAAGGACTTTAAAACATTTACTAATTCATTTAACATGGCTAAGCAAAGACAAGACAATTTTTAATTGTTACCCAGTTCAAAACAAATCAAAACTTGATATTTCAGGAAATTGTCAACCAATTTTCCTTTTAAGATGCTACGATCAAGTATATATAAAATTTGGAGCCTCTCAATATGTGTCGAATTGAAGCGTATGTAATAGTTTGTGATGGTGGTAGATATATATATACGGTTAAATCTTAAATAGAAGTAGTGTTAGTGATTAGTGATTAATCTTAAATAGAAGTAGTGAATGATTAGTGGATGTTACTTGTTAGATTAGATGGGTACCAAATCGTGCAATATGTAATCCTATCATAGCTTTTTTTTAATTATCTAAAATGATTACAATACTTAAATTATTTACGTTAATGTAACTCGATTTAACTGAGTAAAAATGTATTCAGCAAAATAAGTAAATTCTACTTAAGATGCCGTGGGTAATATTTACTTAATAAAAATAAGGCAATTCTTTTCCTCAATTTTATTGAGTTATTTCGACTATTATTTTTTTACAGTGTAGGGAATCACAATTTGCCTCATATTTCAATAGAGTACTGTGATATTATATAGCATAGCTTTTCCACAAGACCTCTTGTGGGCAGTGAATTTTGGAATAGATTAATTACCTATTAATGTCAGAAAGGTCTGCAATATGTTTCGGAATTACTAGTCATTTGTTGAACAAATCATGAATTAAATATCAAGTTAAATAGTCTGCATAATGTACAACATTTATATTTTAAATTATCAGTTTGTATATAGAAGAAATTGTTAAGTATTACTTAAATAATAATTTGAAATGTAAAGCTATGCATGTTTCTAGGTCAAGGAAGGTTATCACTGATGCATATTATTATTCTATGTTGTGAAAATATCTTTTGACGTAACCTCTCCTGGTCAAAACATGTTGATTACGTCAAAAGTAAATGTTCAAGACTGTCAAAAATAATAATATTAACGCTCTCGAAGCCAATCAGCGGCGTTCACCAGTTTCTGTTTTTCATACGATGATGCAAACAATTAAACAAATGAAGAGCGCTTGTCAGTCTTGAAGTTGAACATGTCATCGTTGTATAACAGATTAATCTACATGTCAGCCTCTTTCATGATATATGTTTGTTTTGTCTGCGTGATATCTATCAAGATATAGTACCTATTTAAAGAATAATAAATCTAAATACATTGTTATTTGTACATGAATTTACCCGATACAATGCTATGAAGTTCACTATTGTTCACAGCTTTGCCCGTCTTTGGGAACACACCCCCAGTGTGATAGAGACCTTTGCGTAGAAACGAAAAGCAAACCCAATTTGTAAGGCTCTTCCTGAGTTATTTTGCGCTATGTCACCAACTCACAACGCCTTTTAACAAGGTTGACACCCAGGGTGCTCATTTGTTTCTTCACTTACGCAGCCCAAAACGTACGACCAATCATTACAAGATTCTGTAAATCAGACCATTAATTAATGGATTGCCATCAATAAAGTCGATTCGACAACAAACAGTCGTTATTTTATTTTTACTTAAAGATATTTTCAAACCCCTTTTTTTTTTTGGGGGGGGGAGGTTTAAATTAGTATTACCTTTCAAATACCGTTGGAATTCATTATTTTATCTTTTTCATTTTTTGGCCTGCAAATGGGACATAGTATCTTTAAGTACTAAATTGAATACGGCCAGTGGTTCTTCTTAATACACACACAAAAATACCTCTGGATTTTCACTTCGAGACGGCTATCCCAAGGACATTTAAACTGGACAACCCTGGGGATTCAAGAAAATAGTTGCAATTGGGGTTGGTAGGTTTTCTGTTGCTCCCTGGAGAGAAAATATGTCGTTGGTGATAATGATATGGCTTGGCTTGGCTATAGGTTTTAAATCCCCTCTTTTTCCACCTCTTTTAACATAAATCATGTAAATTCTGTTCATGCCCTTACTAGTACTAGTAATGTAAAAGTGCTTAATTAAAAATATTGTTATAATTACCAGAGCATGGATCAGCTAAAAAATCATGTGAAATCATATTTCCTGAGGTCAAAACAAATGTTTAAAATGTCATAATGTACAGGTGTACTAGGAAACATATAGAACTAAAATGTTGATATACAGGACTAACAATTTGGAAGTCACACGTAGCAGTCCACTTTGTCGCCGTGCAAATCTAAAAGTCCCTATTGACTCAGTGTTTTCACATTATTGAACAGTACAGTTAAGCTCTGCTTCAGATTCTTATATTCTTTCTTTCATTTTGCTCCATGACCAATCAATCCGTATCGCTGTTATACCTCAGTCACATGGCAAAACCGACGCCAAACCGACTCCACACCGAACGATTCTTGGTCATTCAGGGTAGTGCAATTGTTTTGTTACGCCTGTTGTCGATCTGGTGTTGGGTCTCGTTAATGTGACTGTGGTAAAGATAGAGTAACACACATATTATGTTGCATATATTTCCGTCGATACTTACAAGATATCAACTTGTTTCATTGGTTCGAAAATGTGAGAATAATTTCAAACCTGAACAAAGTAACAAAATGTATTCATCAATAAGAATATGAAAGTTATTATTGAGTTAGCCAGCTTGCAAGTGTACCTTAAATGTATGTACTGAAATGAATATCAACATTTTACCTTTTTCCTGAAATATCGTGGATAGAACTGCTTTAATATGAATTAACAATCAATATTTTAGAACATTCCATCTGTTTTGATAATTGTGGTTTCTGTAATATGGTAAGTTTTAAAGAGTATGAGAATTGGCAACATCTGGGGAATTTTATTGTTAATTGGATTAAAAATGATGTGAGTATGGGCACAATGGGCGTGTGTGTGTTGTGTAAATCTAAACCTGCTTTAGCAACATTTCGTATAAGAAGACCACGTGTCTACAAACACCAGTTTATTTTGTTTCTCTTGAAGCGTTATTCCTTCTTAAAATGTGTCTGAAAGTAAACTGTCTATAAAGCCAACATACATAAAGAGACCAGTTTGTGTGTCTCCCTTGGCCGGTATTTCTCTACAGGTTGGCTTGTGGTTGCATTTTTACAGATGCAGTTAACTCTGCATTACTTGAAGCCTCACAAATTGAAATTTTCTTAAGACCATTATTTTTGTCCCAACAGTCCCAACAGATTCTACTCATGCAGAGTCAACTGTATGTATCAATCAGGTAATTATACATACATTGTAGAAAGCTGGGGACCGACCATTCACATAACAACTTTCTATATGGCAGCTGAGATACAGACTAAGTGAATTGCATACCATGTGCATGCAAATGTACTATTAAATGTAATTATGATCACAATGACTTCAATTTAAATGCAAGCTTCCACGATACAGCTGACATTTATATACTTATATATATATATATATATATAACATTTATTTGCTGTTATTATGAGGAATCAAATGATGTAATCATAATGACTAAACTGAATGCTATTATGATAAATCTATGTAGCAGCTCAGCTAAAAAAAATGAGTCATTTGGCAGACTGCTCTCTAAATACACAATACTGGCGATTTTAAAATGTGTTTTCATATATTATTAAATTTGTGTACGGAAACACCTACATGTAGATGGCAGCTCAGGTATTTTGCGAACTTTGGACCCTCTGCTAAGAGGAATTTATTGCATTATATCAAATATGACAATATCTGGTACACTTAAATTTGTGCTGAAGGATATTTTCACCATTAAGATGAACTTTCGATTCTCTTTAAGGACCTCATGTACAATGGCCCCTCAAATCTCCGACCACGAGGATAACAATTTCTTTACTCCTCTCCCTGGCCCCTATAGCCAAATGAATCGCTTGTAAATAAATACATGAACGTGTATCTCACTAAAAAAAATTCAGAGCTTACACATCATTTAAGCAAGTTCATACGAAGAAACGCAGAAAAGTCAGACATGAAAAGAGATTAATAACCTGTTTAAGAGCTCGCAGATTTTTTCTAACTCAAAATCCAACAACAGAAACCCTCATGTATAGTATACATTTAACCAATGTACAGTGCGTCCCAGTAAAAACAAAACCGAGAATTATCGATGTTTTATCATAAATGACATATAATTATGTGTAAAGGTTATATCCTCCTCTTTCATTAGATGCAACTCATACGATGCATATTTCACACATGAGTGATTAAACACTCTTTGAAGAAAGGGTACCAAAATGTCATTTGGTGAACTCTTTTTGTTGATACGGCAGGCAGACAGTGAAAACGAATTCGTTTAATAAATTTTGGAAATGCAAGCATTACTTTAAACAAACAGAATTTAGCTATTCCTGGTTCAGTTTTCCTGATTTTTCTTGATTTTCTCTTTTAAATTCAGATACCGTTCGCCAAGTGACCTTTGGTACCTTTTCTTCAAGTTATTTTTAATCACTCATGCTTGAAATATGCATCTAAATGTAAAATGATGCATGTCTTTAACCCAGAGTAGTACGGTCACACAATGTCTCGTTTTTGTGACATGTTTACATTTTCTTTTGAGCCAGAATGCTTGGAATTAACATTATCCATGAAAAGAAAATGTTGTAAATTTCCAATGCAGTACGTTGAGTTGTTCTAGAAAAAGAGCGATAATGACGTCACCGCAACGGCAATGCGGTGAAGAATTAGTTACTTATTATTTTCCCGGGTTAATTATTAATAGTGTGACAACGGCCACCAGGTGCAAAATGGTCACCAGCTTGAGAGGATGGAGAATCGACATCAGCACTATTGGCGTGCAGATATTTTCCAAATTTGCATTTGTACAGCCTAAAGGTGTGTAAAGAAGGTAAGATTTTAGTTTTTGTCTACGGATGCTGATGAATATTGATTTCTAGTTTGATTAAATTTGGAGAGAAAACAGATTTGGTGATTATACCACATATAAGATTGTTTTGATTGACCATCAATGATATTCACCTGATAAGCGAAGTGAAACAGAAATGCTCTCCTGGGTGTAAGGAGCCAAAGTTTATCCACACTGGACATGGCGAGATTTCCATATTTCAAATCTAGCAATTAGCAAAAACAATAAAGAAATCTTTAAGGCCATCTGCTGGGACACCTCTAAGCTCTAAGCGTGGCCTATTCAGTTTTCTTTTTCTTTGGGGTTGGGGAGGGGGATTAGTTTGGGCAGGATAAGTTAATATTTTGAGAAGTTTTCCTCACTGGTTATTCAAAAATATAATAAAAGAAGTAATTTTTCGAAGAAGAAAGATTTCAAAAAAGTATCAATAGTACATGACACATCCTTCAGTATGAAAGAGGCCTCCTAATTCATAACTAACAAAGTATATTTTAACAATTTTAAAGCACAGAACAAATGGAGAATTGATACAAAAGAGATCATAATTTGCCGATTCATATTTCAAATTCATTTGTTTTTGTATAAGCGAAGATCAGATCTCCGTACTCATACAGTGTGTAGAGAGTACAGTTGTATATACTCATGTAGCGATTTAATTTAAAGTGGACTTTTTTCAATTTATCAGGAACAAAGTGTTGCTGGATTATTCAGCTAGTTCTCATTTCGATGATCGTCGATACAACAGCAAATCTCATGTTTCAAACTGATTCACGTTTTGGAAGAACACAAAGACGCAATTTTGAAGTTGAAATTACAGATTTAAGCAGAATCTCTCCCCTACTGAGCAATTAATTGCAAAAAGGTGTAATTTTCACCTTTCTTTAAAACGTGGTGCAAACGGATTTAATTGCAATCTCATCCAGCATCTGCAGTCCTTATTACATTTTGAATTCACAGCGGAATCAGCAGATTGAAAAGTGTATGAATTTCTAATTTAGCGGTGCATCCAACATTTGTTGCAAGGCTGAAATAATCTGAAAGAGGTTAGGTTCTTTATTTGACTTTGAATGCTGAGAAGTGCAATATTGGACATGGAAAGAGAATTGAAGACGAGCCAGTTCTTCCTTTCACTTCTTCTTATCGAGTCACTACACAAGTCCCGTCCAGTGGTCCACACAGGCTTTGGCACGGCAATTAACGGCTTCCAGGTCATCTTGGGTGCATGGCTCTGGTAGGAGTGGGCAGACTAGCAGGTGTTCCATTGTCTGTTCCTGGCCGCATTCACATGCCGTTTGTTTGTCTCCTAGACCCCACCTCTGCATTAGGACTCTGCATCGACCGTAGCCAGTTCTTAGGCGGTTGAGGCTAAGCCAGGTAGGCCAAGTCTCACTGGAGCCGGTTGCGAGGGATTCCTTCGGGCTGAGGGAGAGTTTATGTGGAGTTGTCTGAAGGTGGTTAGACCACAAAGTCATCCTTTGGTTGTGAGGGCTAGTATTAAGAGGCTCTACCGAGTGCAGAAAGCTGTGTCTGGATTTGAGCCGCTTGCCCACTGGCTGTTGTTCGAAGAGTGGGTGGAGTGGATTGTTTTCTTGTTTGTCCTTTTCTTTCTGGGACAAGACCAACCTTCTGACGTGTGGAGGGGCAATACCGCAGAGCAGGTAGATGTCTTCTACTTTAGTTGGCCTTAGGCATCCAGTAATCGCTCTACAAGCTGAATTTAGAGCTGGGTCAATCTTGGGTGCATGGGCCGACCTACTCCATACTGGTGATGCATACTCCGCAGCAGAGAAGCAAAGCGCGAGGGCTGTCGTCCGGATTGTTCTGGCATCAGTCCCCCAGTTGGTGTTGGCTAGCTTCTTGAGGATGCTGTTGCGGGCTCCAACTTTTGCCTTTGTGTTGGCAATGTGGTTCTTGTAGGTAAGGGAGCGATCGAGTGTGACGCCTAAGTAGACTGGGTTGGGAGTGTGCTTCAGCCTTTTCCCATACCAGCTGATCCTTAGTTGATGGTTGGCATCACTGACTAACTGTACAAACTTGTATTTTGATGATATGTGTTTATATATGCTATGCCTTGATTTTTTTTACCTTTATTTTAATGACATGTATTTCTTTGTTGTGTTTAATTTTCTGACATCATAATCAAATACCGGTATTCACTGTTACCTAAAGTTTTTCTGCAATCAGTATTGAAGGAAGAAGACCTTCTATTCATCATTACCTGTACAGTTTTCTAATTTTATGAGCTTTCTACCCCCATCAATATTTTTTTAATACTTTTAAACCATCTGTTCAGAGCCCAAATGTGCTACTAGTACACTGCATTTTATCAGCCAACATGGATATGTCGCAGGAGCTTATACCCTTTTTTGCTATCTTAATTGTACTGATCCCATTATCGAGAAGTGATCCTTTTGTCACGGTTACTGAGGATGAAGCCGTGCAACTTGAATTCCCAAATCCATGTGACAGTAATAAAGTCACTATACAGAGCGCAAACCGACTTCCATTTTACGATTCGGAAGAGCCAGAATCTCTAAATTTGCCCTTCTACCAATGGAATAGGTTCAGTGTGACAGATACGAATTGTTCAGTTCAGGTTGACATAAATCCTGTAAAGAGAAGTGATGAGGCAACATACATATCCAAAGCATACAAGGATGGTGTCATTCACGGCAGATTCATTAAAATAAGGTTAAATGTCAATTATCCTCCTGGTGATGTATCTTGTACATTCAGTATCAACGATGATGCAGTTTGGGATTGGGTGCCATTGCAATGTACGGCTCGTGTTGGAAGCTTGGCTGGGGGGATTTACTGCTACCAAGATTCTAAAAAATTGCCGCCACAGAGTAAACTTGTTCAAAATGGCGAAATTTTGACAACAACCATTTGGGCTAGAAAAGAAAATCCTATATTTTGTTGTTCATATAGCCTTGATCAACTTAAAGATAAGTGTGAATGTAAAGATTTTGTATGGGATCCTATGGGGGATGATTCTCACACAAAATCCATCATAGATCCTTGCCCTGCTACCACACCAGGCCTAGTTGCAACATATCCCAATACCCAGAAAGAGAAGTTGGAGATAACTCCCAGGTTCCCCAACTCATAGAATCAATAAACCTGACTGATACAAACAAGAATAAGTCAACTGCCAAAAGTACTGAAATACCATGGGTAGGTGTAATTGGCATTGTAAATGTGATAATAATGCTGCTTATTATACTAACGTTGATCTGTGTGGTTGAGAAAAACAACAGGCAATTTGAATTAAAAAAATCAGAGTAAAAAAATTATACCAACAGAAAAGGCCCTTATAACTCATTGCTGAGTTTCCCGTCGCCCGCCCGCGTTATGATTTACCGGCAGCCCGCATTTGCGATTGAAAATCTGAAAATGATTAATTGAAATTAGAAAATAAATAAAAAAATTGGGTGCGACTTTTGAATTACCATTGTGAATTGCCATTTCTTATTATTACAAATGGACTTGTTTTTTGTCATTAAAAAAATCTCTTTTTCTTACTTTCGGCTTCCACTGTACCATTAATCTTATAAAAATCTATCCAATTATTCAATGACGTCATCATGCACTAACCTTACTATGGTATTTATTTCTTAAACAAAAGCCCCCAAATATATAACAGTTTGAGGTCAGGAAACAATTGAGAAATTTGAATTATTAAAAACTGAACAAGCATTTATCAGAACACAAGGTGTTTTAAGTAAGTGATGTATGCATGTATGCTGTGTATCATGTATATCTTGGAGCTAGAAGTACTTAAAAATGTCGTGAATTATGGTAGAAAGGTTTGTCACAAGTGTTAATATTAAAGTACTGTTCTATTTGGATTCATTACATGTATATTTATGTGTGGCTATTTGTACAATATTTGATATATGTATTGATAAAAAAAAAATACTATCAATTTGTATTAATGAGATGTTCACACATGCATTTATAATTAAGTTAACAAACTGGATATACACAAGTTGAACCAACAAAAGTTAATTAAGTGTTCATAAAAAGGTTAACATAAAAGAATCTTGCAAAATAATGAGTAATGATAATGAAACAGTTGCCTCATTATCAGCTTAAAAAAAAAGTGATGAAAAAACTCGCAATAAAAATTTTATTGGCCTAACTATGGTAAAGAATGAGACGCCTTTTACAAGTTCACAAGAAAAAGGAAATTTTCTTCATTTCTTGAGTAGATATACAAATATCATGGCAAGGCCCAAGTCTAGTAACAATTTTTGAGCTCCTTTGTGAAAAAGAGGATGTATCGAAGTCACCTAATGCACCCACATTGACACACTTGAAACGGCAACTTACAAAATGCCCTCCCCCATACACTGATCATATTGAGAAAAAGAGTGCAAAATATGCTCATAAAATGAATATCAGTAAATCAATAGGAGGTGAGCACTTCATAAATACAGGAATGGGTCTTTGAGATGTCGCAGGTCATAAAACCAACCAATCATACAAATGTGATTAACTCAGCACGAATGGAAAGCTATCAAAAAACAGGTCTATTTAGATCTGTGTGTATACTCTTCATTGTTCTCCATTGTTTATTAAAACACTCATATATCTATGCTTCAAAATATATCTAAGTATCAGTTATCATCCTAGAAACCTTCTGCTAAGCAGAAGGGTGTTGAGATAAACTTACTTTGCGGAACTGAATTAATAGTAAAAAAAGCATGAACACTCAAGTCTTGGTTACTTCCTGAATTCACAGGACAGTACAAGGCGGAAAAAAATACACAAAATTAAACATGTACAGGAAGAAAACAAAAACAGGATAAATATACAATAGAAATAATGCAATGAAAGGAGAAGATATACACACTTTGCAAAAAAAAAAAAAAAGGAAACAAAAATTGTGTTCAAAAATACAATATGGATAAACCTACACGTATGAGTTTACTTGCATCTTCTTTAAATCTTCGATGGAAATAAATCAATTAAAAAGAAGGCTAGAGGTGAATACAAGCTATTTTGTCCCATGTTATATTAACATTACATCTAAGGTTTAAGAATATCTGATGATTGTATAACATTATTAGGCCTACTGAGCCAAATGCTTATGATTGTTAAATTGACCATGTTCTATCTATGTATCTTTATTACACATATCAATAGCATATGATTCATTGGCTATCAGATAAATGTATGTTTTTTAACACCATCTATGGTAGTTTCTTGAGTGAAAATTTGGCATAAAGTGTAATTGTAACATCTTATGATAGCTAAACATGTATCCTGTCTTTGCAGTTACAGCCCTTCGATCGGTTTGCTGTATTAAAAAGTGCTTAATAAGAGACATTTATTACTTGAACTTAGACCAACTCAAGTATAGGCGCCTTTGAATGTTTAAAACAGATAAATGGCGCCATACAAGTGCTTTGGATCATCATCAACGTCATACTTCATTAAGTCAACTGATGGTCATAATTTCATAATGTACATGTTTACTATTATCACTTGCTGTTTTTGTTGGAATTTTAAATGTATTCTTGGCTAAATTGTATCTTTATGTCTGTGCATTTGTATTTTTGTTTTCATAATTACTTTGGTGTATATGTAAAATAATTACTGATCATGCCATAACCCTCATTCGTACACTAGAAAGTTATTTACCCAGGCTTTGCACAGTATTGCTGACCTTTTTTCCTTCTGTGTTTGCAGTTTAGATTTCAGAATTACTTTGATATATATAATGTATGATTTATCATTCCTTAGCATGTCATAAACCTAATTCGTGTACTAGGGAGGACAGTATTTACTTAGTCTTTTCAAAGTATTGCTGAAGTTATTTTCCTTCTGTGTTTGCAGTTTAGTTTTCAGAATTACTTTGATGTAAACAATGTATGATTAAATGTCATAAACCTAATTCGTGTATACGAGGGAGGTACGTAGTCTTCTCAGAGTATTGCTTAACTCTTTTCCTTCAGTTTTTCCAGATTAGTTATCTGAATTACTTAATGTGGTATTTGAAACGTAAGTACAATCATCCCTTAGCATGTCATAAACCTAACTTGTGTACTAGGGAGTAGGGAGGTACACTATTTACTAAGTCGTGTCACAGAACTGCTCAACCTTCTAATAGTATATCTTTTTAAAAACGAACAAATCTGTTTTCATTATTTGGTTTGTGCCTGAGTGAGATCAGGTTTTTACTATTATTCAACCAACATAAAAGAAAGGCGAGCCTCAATAAAAAGTGAAAATGTTAATGGATTTCATCATGACTGTATGCAAGTGAAAATAATGCTGAACAGACGTAAACTTTAATTTCTCAGTTTGCATTTTCTTCCTGAAATTACTTTGTTCAATAATCATCCCATTAGCATGCCATAACCCTAATTTGTGTATTATGGGGTTATTTACTCAGTTTAGGTGTGCATCAGTTCTCTATGCTCGTTCACCAAATTTGGTCCATAAATCAATCATTATTGATTGATATGTTAGGAGTAATACAAATATTGCATACGTGTATATTTCTTAACAGCTGACTAATTTGCTAACATATATCATGCATGTAACTGCTCATAAATAAATGTTCAGCATTTCAAACATTTCATCTGTTGTAATTGTGCTAGCTGTAATATGATAAGCTTAAAAGAGTATGAAAATTGAGAAAATCTAGGCCATTTTACTATTAATTGTGTTTTAATGAGGTGTAATTGGGTGTGTGTGTGTGTGTGCGTATGTGTGTGTGTGTATGTTTGTGTTTTTCACATTTCGACCTGCTTTACTAACAATTCTTTATAGAAATACCATGTGTCCTGTGAAAGTCTTTTAACTTTATTTGCCATAAATGAAATGAAATAAAACAAAACAGCCGTAATGACTAAACTGATGACTATTATGATAAATCCATGTATATTAAACGGCTTAGCTAAATTATTTTAAATAATTTAGCTTAATATTCTCTCTCTCTCTCTATATATATATATATATATATACATACATAATTATGATTTGAAAATAAATCTTAACTTTATACTTTAACAATTTTTGCAAAGAAACTACTACATGCAAGTGGCGGCTCAGCTATTAAGCGCACTTGGATCCTGTGCTAACAGGCATTTGTTACATTGCATCAAATATGACAATATCTGGTACACTTTAATTTTGTTGGAGGATACTTCCACCACCACCTTTACGATGAACTTTTGATTCTCTTTAAAGACGCCATTCTTTTTAACAATAACTATATATCAATATAATGCTAATGACCTCAGGTATTCGGGATTTTGTTGTTATCATTCATTTTCTCGTCAAAATAAAACCAATAAAACGCCCAGAATTAAAATTATGTGACGCAGGCGATCGTACCATGTCCCCCAAACAAAAGCTAATGTTTTTAACCACTACATGGAGTCTATGGCATTTGCTGTAAAATTTGCTTCATGTTTTGGTTGTTTTCCATGTATGTTCTTTGAATAAGATAAAGATAAACTAAAAAAAAAGGAAGGAAAATGTTGCCTATGACATAAAACTAACGAAAGAAATTATACAGATGAAAGAAATCAATGAAAATTTACACAATTTATATAAGTAACATATTGCGATCGCTATTGCCAGGCATTATACGTGCTCTAATCGCACTGACCAACAAAATCACATCGAATCAAATATCGCTCAGTGTTTGTTTCGTATATTGGTCAGTGAGAACAAATTTAGAACAAATTTTACAACATTCTTTGTTGTTGATATTACCTATTTTAGCCTTTATTCGATAGAAATTACTCTTAACTCTCGTGTTCCGACTGCGATCTGTGCCGTCTAGTCTGGAGAGCAAGTTCGTAATTCGTGAAGGTACATTACGTCGGTGGAATCTATACCTACTCACGATCCAACAGAGTCGACATGTAAACACGTCCTTCAAATTCAGAAATTACAATATTTTAGGATTTCAGTTGGCGTGTTATCGGGTAAAAATTGATCTTATTCGTTGACAATGTCATAAAACAATGTCATAACATAAACGGTCCACCATGTCCATCACTGTTGACGTGTCGCCATTCTCATCAGCATCAGCTCCGGCATTACCATCCCCTGTTTCGTCACCTTCGCCAGCGAAAACTGGCCCATCGATACCATCAATATCATCATCACCGTGGATTCAGACGATGAATACTGCAGATCCAATTACCGTCTGGTCTAATTTCACTCATTTTATAAAATTTTATAAATCATTAGACATTAATGATAATATGGCTGCTATCGATCGTCTAGCGTAACTTGCTAGGCTTATTGTGAATCCAGAAGTGATATTGCTTAATCGGCTACGTATCATCGAAGCGCCCAGTTTAAAGGATTACGGTTTCATTTATTGGGGGAGTGGGAGGAGGGGGGGGGGGGGGTCGGGCGGCGGCGGATGCCAATATGCAATGTTATGTCTGATTGTGGTCACATACTTATTTTAAGGGAAAAGATATGACACGTTTCACTTTCTTTAAATCATGAGCTTTCATTTGACATGCAATGTCTATTTTAATAAATGACACCTTACACGTCATTCACAAAGAAAACAAAAATGTTTTACTACTTTTTAATGTTTTACTACATCTTTATTTTATTTTTATTTTTTTTATTTTTTTTTTTTGGGGGGGGGGGGGGGGCGTGCGCTTGTTATCCAGCTGACAATGGAAGTTACAAACTGATTCAACCGAGAACAGATTCGAAA